>CAUHTR010000023.1:0-303106 GCA_959609185.1 Schmidtea polychroa | reverse complement strand
TGTTTTTTTGTTTGGCGTGAAAATATTATCATATTTTAGATCCTTTTGATTGGCAATAATTTGAAAATTCAATAGTAAAAATTGAACTTACTGATAAAAGATTTGCACAATAAATATTCACAAATTATAATCCATTTCAGGAACCGATTTTCAATCGAGTTTCAATCATCGTTTAGGACTCAAAATACAACATGGAAATTTCTAATTCCATAAATTGACAGGTAGAGTTATGTAATCAGATTATATTCATTGTATACTGTCAAACTCGTAATAAGTCTCCACATTTACAAATGATTTATACTTTACGAATCAAATAAACAGGCGGGGAAGATTGTTCATATAATTTGAAAATTGTGGAATTTAGCAATATTTTCAAATTCCACCACAACAAAAACATTACTGGAGTTACATTTTATATATTATAGGAACACACAAACTTACCTGTGTGTAAAAATTTAATGCTGCGAAATTTAACATATTTATTATGGAAATCTAAAAAGTGAGAGAAAATAATTAAGCATACAAGCACAGCACACATAATGAAAAATACATACAAAATTAAGTAAAGTGTTTTTTATGCGAAATTAACATTGATTAACATATAATTAACATATCAATATTTTCAAATTATTTAAAAAGTTATGTACAAAAAAACTTTTGAATCAGATTCTGACTGCTCTACCTTGAGCTTTAGGGAAAAAGAAGAAAATACATCGTAAGATTTAATTATAAAATAATTTAGAATATAAAATTTCTTTAGATTTACAGATATTGAAGAAGGTCCTTCGACATCTTTGAATTTGCAGGAAAAAATCGCAAATCGTAAATTTTAATAAATTATTTTAACAAATTAATATTTTCATAGAATTACAGAAATAGACAAAATTCGAAAGAAGATTACAAAAACTTAAAAAATATTTTATCCATTCTTTACTAAATGTCTTTAAAAAATAAATGTTTGGTGATTACTTTACTTATTTATAATTATAAAAATATCTATTTTACATTTTTACGAAATAAATCCAAATAAATCCAAATAAAATACCATAAAATTCAAAAAAAACACCTGAAATTTAATTATCAATGTTATATTATAAATGCTGACTAACAGTAATATTTAAGAACTTGAATAATGATCTCATAATTATATAAAATCAAAATTCAAGTCCTAAAAATTACTTCAATTCAAAAACTTACCTTAAAACGATTTTTTAAAAAATTGAAAAAATGAAATTAAGTTAACATTGTCATATAATTGGTGACTCACCTCAGGTGGTGTGCACACCAACGTATACACCAAACACCACTGAGATGCATTTCCTATAATATAACAAAAAAATCAATAATCTTACATTATAGAAACATACATACTTACTTTGATTTCACGTTGATGTTCTCATTTATAGCTCTTATATTATAGAAATCTGAAAAGGGAAGGAAAATTAAAAAATGCACACAAGCACAACACATAATAAAAATACATACAAACTTTTGATTCGTAAAATTGTAACGATGAGTTACGTTTCTATAATAATTCTATTTTAGACAATTTTTAGGAAAAAAAGATCGTTAAAAATTTTTTTAATTATATTTTTAATGAAAATATCAAGAGCTTTTTTTTACTCCAGATTTGATTTCCTTTAAGAATCCCCTCATATTGAGCTCAGAATAAAAATTACAAAAATTAAAAAAATTATTCTAATCAGCGATTTTTCCCAAAATGTTTTAAAAAAATACATTGATTGATTTATTTATTTAATTAATTATAATTAAAAATATATCGGACTCACATTTTTTCGAAATAATTCCAAAATACTTTAATAAAAGACATAAAATCCCTAAAAAAGCCTGAAAATTAATTAAAAATAATTAATAATTATATTGTTGATTAAAAGTAATATTTAAGAACTTGAATAATGATCTCATATCTATATGGATCAAAATTCAAGACTTAAACTTTACTTAAAATTAAATATCTTACCTGACAGCCATTTCTAAAATGGCTAAAATAAATTTCCAAAAAACATTATCAAATTCATATTCAAATTGATGATGATTAATTGGTAAATACAGCCAATTGGTAAATACAGTGAGTGAATTGCTTTACACGCCAACCACCACTATAGAGGATGTATCTCAGTGGTGTTTGGTGTATTTAAGACAATGTTAACTTTCGCAGTTAGGTGTATAAACAATATCGAAATTAATAAACATGATGATTCAGTGAATTTAATTCAATTAACTAAATATCCTTTATCGCTCGTAACATTACATTTTCGCAAACTAAATGTCTAACCAAATATTATTTCTCTCTATGCTTTAGTCAGAATGGTGTTAATTTATTGATACAAATTTAACTGAAAACTTTAATACACAAAGTGTAACAGAAAAAGCTTACTAGTGTTATTAGAAAATTTAGAAACCGCATGCAATCTTTCTTTATTTGTTTAAGAACAAAGTTTTAAATTAATAATATTTATTTTTTAGTAAATTTCTTTTAGTTGTATTTGTTAGATTTAGATTTGCGTGTTATCCAATTTGCCACTTCTGATACTTTTGTAAAAACTGTCGGTACATTTGGTTGTCCACAAGGTTCTGAGCCATAACTAACTATTCCAACTTGAATATTTTTATTAAAACTATCTTTACAAAACAAAGGTCCTCCAGAATCGCCTTTACAAGCAGAAGTTGATAAGTGTCCAGAACCGGCACAAAAGTTACTCGGAATATATGGTAGTTCGGTAAATATATAAGCACATTCGTAGCTTGATACAATCTATACTAATTTAAAAATAATAAAAAATATTTTAACTTACATTTAAGAATGCTTTTTGAAGAAATCTAGAACTGCCTCTTCCAGACGGATCTAGGCTACCCCATCCTACAACTTCACACCACTCTCCTATTTTATAAGTTGAAACATTTTGATATTCGGTATATTTTATATATTGAAATTCATCATTTTGAACTTTTCCATCAAATTTTATTAAACCGACATCATTCCCATTCAAATAAGACATTTCATATGTATAATCTGGGTGTAATATAGTTTTTGTTACTTGAAAAATCTTTTCATGACCTGAAACACTTTCTAAGTCGTATTCTCCAAGCACAATCTCTACATTATATTCTTTAAAATTTTCCAATTTCCAGTCACTTCATTGGCCAGACACAGTGAGCAGCAGTCAGAACAGTATTCTCATTAAGCAATGTTCCTCCACAAATATGCTCTCCCATTAAACGTATTGCAACCATTTGAGGATATTCATGCAATATGGACTGTGTACCATTTATAACCTTCCAGTCTGTTAATACTGAAGAAATGGAAATGAAGAAAACTATTAAAATATTGTAAAATTTCATTATTTAAATTAAAGATCAAAATTTACAGTTTAAATAATGTGTATGTGAAAATTATTAAATTTGATGTGAAATTAACACATTTTAATCAAATTTAATTATAATTTATAAAAATTCTAAAAACGTGGATTTCTAATTAATTCATAAAAATGGTAATACTAATCATAATTTTTATAATTATTATTATTAATATTATTATTATTATTATTATTATTATTATTATTATTATTATTATTATTATTATTATTATTATTGTAATATTATTATTATTATTATTATTATTATTATTATTATTATTATTATTATTATTATTATTATTATTATTATTATTATTATTATTAATATTATTATTATTATTAATATTATTATTATTATTATTATTATTATTATTATTATTATTATTATTATTATTATTATTATTATTAATATTATTATTATTATGTTTTCCGATATTCATAATAATATTTATTTATTGTAAAACAGTTTAGTAAAATTTTGTTTTCCGATTTGGTTTTAATAAAAAATGGCACTGAATTCACGATTTTTTTTAAATTCATCTTGATTTTTCAAAAATGAAATGTGTTGTTGAAAAGACCAAAAGTTAATAATAGTCTCAAAATTTTTTTAAATACTTTCTCGCTGATCGTTTCTTAAATATTAAGGGGAAATTCCTTTCCTTATATGTCAAAAATATAATTAGTATGACAGACGTTGGTAAATATAGTGGAAGTTTTGGCTTATGTTTCATAATAATCATTATAACGCTTATAATTCTGTTTAATTCAAGTATTACTTTGTATTTGGCAACTGTCAATAAAATATGGGATATAAACACAAGTCATCATATTTATATTTAAACCATGTACCTCGTGTTGACGATTTTACCTTTATTGTCTTTTATATATTGAAAAAATCGGGCTCCTTTCTAATTCTGACACGGTTGAGATGGCACGACTTCACGCTACTGCCTAGATTGGCATTGCTAATTTCGAGTTAAGTGAAACATTTGGCTAGGAAAAATTCAAGATATTAGTTAATAAAATATAATGAAAATCGTAAAAATGAAAATAGTCATTCCTTGTAAGAATTGGGTAAAATAATAACTGGCATTTAGACAAATATTTTATTTTCTACATCAGTAATCTCCTATTTTTGATTTTTCTACTCTCTTTATTTTTAAAAAATTATAGAGGAATACTGTTTTATACATTTATTTATCCTTTTACCTTTTCGTCATTATGTTGTTATTGAATTTAATTTGATTTCAGATTATTATAATCAAGTTTCTTGTAATTTTTATTATTTTTCAATAATTTGTTTAGAATGAAAAATGAAATATTTGAAAATAATTTAGGAAAAAATGAACAAAGTGACAGTTATTGTGTAATAGAAGATGTCAGCCATATCTCCGAAGATGAAAATATAAAATATCTACAAAAAGTGGAAAGTGAATTGATGTTACAGTTTCCGAATGAAAAAAGTGATTTAGTCTAATTACAATTATGAGATTTGTAATAAAGGCAAAATTAATTATTAGTGTTCTGCTACCCCCATGATACCCATGAGATACCAAGATATTTGAAAACAATGTATCGTAATATATCCCGAGACAAAGTTGACAAATTTTATATTTTTATTTCAATGAAGAAAATTTTAATCCAGGAGAGAATGTATTCATTGAAGAGAATATAGCAACATGGTGATAAGGGTCAAACGTCAAAGCATTTAACCCAAATAACATTATAAAATATGGCTTCAAATTCTGTCACGTGTTTTAATTAGAGTTTCAAAACGTTTTTTGGTTTGGATTAAAATTTACCAAAAACGATAATAGATTTATTATTAAATTATTCTAAAAGTGGTACCATTTGTTTATGGACAATTTGTTGAACTTTCAAGAAAATTACTTAGGGATAGTTGGAAATTTTTAATAAAAGCTAATTTTTTAAAAGTTAAAAGTTATGAAAACAAAGTTTGCACGGTAAGGAGAAGTATAGCAACATTATAAAACATATAAAAACAAAAACTAAGTGGATAATTGAAAAAACATTAATTAGTAAAAATATTCGGGACATAGAAGCTTTTACGAAGGTGATGTGTTGGTTTTGTAAATAAAGTTATAAAAAATAAAATATTTTTGGTGTAAGCCTTTCCATGTACCCTTGCATGTAGGTGATTATTTTGCTAATAAAATTAATGAATTTTTACATAATTCTACTAAAATAATTGTTTTCTTTTTATGCAATTCTAAGTTCAAATAAAAATGGTTTTGTGAATTGTTACAAATACATTAGTAAATTGTTTGTTATGTAAATAAAATTATAAAACCAACATATTTTATATTTTATTCACCTTTGAACTATTTAGTTTTAATATTTAATTTATTTACATAATCACAAAAAAAACAAATAGAAAATTAATTTTTGATCTTCTGTTATAATGGAAATAAATGAAATCTCTACAAATGAAAAATAATCAAATGTGACCAAAAATATAAAATATCTTCATTTTAACTATTGTTGAAAAATTTATTTTTCTATATAACACAAATTTTCGGAACTGTCTTTATCAAGTGTAATTTCACATATTTCATATGAAAATTGTATGATTCAAAGAAATACTAAATTTATACAAAGTCTTGTTGTTATTTCATTTTTTATGTTTGTTTATGTTACTGTAAGTGTAAAGGTTTGCAAATTTTGCCAAATATTTTATGGAAACTGTTAGCCACAGAATTAATTGTATCCATTTAAAATCAATATTTCGAATACGTTTTATTATTTAATCACAATACTATTTAAACAAATCACATCATAAATTGTTTGGGGAGTTTTTACAAAAAATAGTTAATGCATAAGTAAGGATTTCAACATACAGACAACATACAATAATAATTTAATTTATATTATATTTAATGTATTTTCTGTTGCAAACTTTCTGATTTCTTCATCATCATCACCAACAGCAGCTAGGAGTATATTTTCTGGATGTGAGAAGTAATTGTTGTTCTGAATGACAGGAAAAATGATTTCTTGGTCTGATGGATCCAAATCCTGCAGAAGTTGGAGCATATAAAAAATATTTCTTGCACCATCTTGGCATGACGAGTGAATCTTTATATAAAACCATGACGGTCCATAGAAATTGACAATAAATTTCACTATTCGCATGAGAGGTTCAGATGGAGCAGTTTCGGACATATATAGTCGCAGAATTCTATTAGCTTTCGTTAGCCAGCGACTGTGATTCAAATTTCCTGGTTGTGCCATTTGTAGAAAAGGGACATCCTTGTTGTTGTGGTACCCTTTCTGGACTGCCAAGCATACTCTGAGGAAATACAATTGATCAGTGTTCAATTCTTTCTTGACATTTTCACTAATATCTACGACCTTTCCAGGAAGGGACATAAAGGCTACTACGGGCTTGTCTTTTGGATCAAAATCAAGAACGCTTCCTATTTCACCACATGACGTTTTTGGACCTTTTGTTTCTCCACCATCGACGACTGAAAAATACTTCCTGAATGGCAATTCATTTGCATGCAACAAGCATATCAGCCATTGTAGAGGTCGCCCTAGGCTTTTTTCGAGTCTTCTGATTATTCCATTATTTTTTCCGGTGTTTGTATTGGTTCCATCGCACACAATTGCTTGAAGGGTCAGTGAGGACTGCGTGCTAACGATGATTGACATGATTTCTTTGCCAATATCCACAGCTTTACTACTTTGAGGTACAACATGATCGATATATGTATCCCCTGGAAAGGCGACAATCACATAATGCTCCTCTTTTAGGATCCTTCTATGAAGTAAGGTGGAATCTTGTTTCCCGTCGAAACCGAGGCAAATCAAGTTTTTCGCTTCTGCTGAATGCTGTTCAATTTCTCTCTCCCTCCAGTACTTTCTCTGACGCCGTAATTTTGCGGGATCGATGATTGTTTGAGAGGATAACAGTTCCATATCTTTCAGAAAAGCGTTTACTAGCAAACACGTGTATCTGTTGCTCACACCACATCTGTCAACAGCTTTACTTAATTCAGGATAATGTCTTCTATTTTGAAATTCATCACATTCTTCTACGCTTGACTCTGAGCTTTCTGTTGAATTGTCTAACTTATCTTTACTTTCATCACTAGCGGCTTCACTCTCCGTGTCACTTCTTGAGGTCGGATGTAGATCGTTAACTTCAGTGTCCATTATTTCATTTTTCATTTGTTTTCCTTTTCCTGTAGGGCTGCTTTTCGTTTGTTTTCTCTTCAATTTTGAGGTTCCTGTCTGTCCGTATTTCCGATTTTCATGTTTCTGGTAGTTTGTTGGTCAATCCAGAACTCCCACTCTAAGGTAGGAATTTTCAAGGCCAATCGGCATGTACACTGACCTCTTCCACGAGCACCATCATTAAAACATTTGCAGCAACATATGTCAAACAATTTGGAAAACGAGCTTAACTTATCTTGGAATTTGGCAGATGACCTCTTGCATACTGGATACTTCTCTAATTCACGCACTTTTGATATTAGTCGCTTGACACGAACCACAATACTACTGAACTCAACAGTTGGGATACTTGCCTTCATATAAATTTCCTTCACCTTATTTGCGAGAAGAGTTGCTTGTTCGTTAAAGCCAGTATGAAATTGCGTACATTTCTCATTGTAACAGTAATCACGAAACACATCTTCACAAGTAGGTAATTGGTTTCTGGGTAGTTCACAAGTTTGACCAAACAGACAATGACGTGATTTACTTCTTGTTTTGCGAAATTGCTTATTTCTCTGTCCCTTCAAAACTGCTCTTCTGTACTCAGCTCTGGCAAAATAAAAGTGAATCATCAAGTTAACTTTTTTAATTATGTCCAGCAAACACTTGACATCCAATCGAAACAAATTAAATTATCTGAGTTTAGACTGACTAGTAGTATACATACCCCACAGAAACCATAATACGTTTTATTTTAAAATGTAACAAATCCTTGAGAATTTATATATTGTGAATAGTTTTTTATGCCGTTATTCTTTAATTGTTTCATAGGGGTATGTCTCTATATGTCAGAGAAACTTGTATATTTAAGATAAATAATTTTTCTTTTTCTCAGAAAAATTTTTATGCAGTTGATTTAAAAAAATAGTTTCCTTTCATTGACATACTTATGACTATAACATTTGGAAGATGCACTTATTAGATGAGCTACCGACAGAATGATAGGTTAAATCAAAAAATATTTGTTGATGTTTATTATTTATTCAATTTGTTAAATACATTTAAAAATATATATTTTCAAACGAATATACGGTTAGATTTTACGCATTAAACATCAAATGTATTTCGTGCGCAATCCCAGTTATTCTTATGGCGTATTTTTATAGAAAGCATCTGAACTATGGCGACATTTACCTATGTAACCGCGTGGCCTGTATAGTTTTAGTATAAAGTTTAAACTTTTGTAGCCAATAATTGTAATAATGATAAAATTAAAAATACTCTTTTATCTTAATATTATTTAAGACAATTCATTTTTGTTTAAATTGAAAGATTTTGTTTAAATTGCTTCTAACAATCACCAAAAACTTATATTTATATTGCAAAATTAAAAAAAATCCAACTGTAAATAAAGTATTAGTAGTGTTATTATATATTGTGGTTTTATTTTACCATTTTAAATTTTAAATATATAAAATCTATCAATTTGAGTTCGACATGATCCATTTTGCAACTTCAGATATTCGTGTATAGACAGTTGGTTTATTGGCTTGACCACAAGGCATTTTACTGTAGCTAACAATTCCAACTTGAATTGGATTATTTGATTGATCCCTACAAAACAGAGGTCCTCCTGAATCTCCTTTACAAGCTGATATTGATAAAGATCCACTACCGGCACATATATTGCTTGGTACATTTTGTACGTTGAAATATGTTTTAGAACACTCTTCGGTGGAAACAATCTAAATCGTCAATGAAAATGCTTAAGTTCAGAAGAATAATTCAAAATACATCTAGAAAGGCCTTTTGTAAAAATTGAGCAGTGTCTTCTCCAACTGGTAACATACTCCCCCAGCCTACAACTTCACAGCGCTCTCCGGGATTTAGTTTTAAACCAGTGTCTAATTTTGTATACTTTATATATTCTATTTCATTATTAGAAATGAATCCATCAAATTTCATAAACGCTACATCATTTCCATCAATATAACCCTTTGCCCGCTGATATGTCGGATGCATCATAATTTTAGTAACTTGAAAGATTTTTTCCTTTCCACTCATATGATGCAAATCATACTCCCCTAGAACAACTTTTATTTGGTGGAATTCAAACCAATCCATTGTATAAAATCTCATATCCCAAACACAATGTGCGGCAGTAAGCACTGTATTTCCATTTAGTAAAGTCCCTCCACAAATATGGTCACCGTCGACCTGAATCGACACTATTTGTGGATACTGATGCATTACAGTTCGTGTTCCATTTATTATTTTCCATCCTGACACTGACAAATTGTAAGTAAGAACTATAGAAATGATAATATAGATTTTGTTATTCATTTTTAAATTATTCTAATGTTTTTATTCAATTTATTTACAATTGCATGTGAAAGTGTCATATTCTAATTATAGGAGACCACATGTTGAAGTAACACAATTTTGATAAATAATTAATCCGTGTATATCCCGTAACTTCAAATCTGTGAAAAATGAAATATTTAAAAATAATTCTTTTTAAAAAGTGTATTAATTAAGTAATAAGTTGTTTAAATTACGCGTTAGATAATAAAAATTATGTCCAAATTTTACATCTTTTATTTCACATATTAAATATTATTATAAACATGATTACTTAATTCATATTATTATATTTGTAAAAAGAAATACACCTAATTCTGTTTTACACGATAACGTTCCTAAATAATTCGTGTAAAAAATATATTGGCTGAATGGAAAAATAGTAGATTGGTTCCGTACCTAAAAAAGCAGCAAAAGTACAATAAACAAACAAAAGTATAATAATAAATATAAAAAAAATCATTGTTAGAGTTCACAAAAGAATTTATTTTTCGTGCTTACACATTTTAATTCATTAAATATATTATATAAAATAAATTATGATTTGGAAAAAAGAAAATAATATCAGAAAATCATAAATATAAAAAAAGTAAAAATAATATAAACATAACAAATTTTTATTCATTGTCATTTTCTGACACACGTATACGTTTGCGTAAGACTACAATATCATTGCTATCACTCGAATTATTTTAGTTCATCGTCTTGGGAAATTATTTTTGTATAATTATCACTAGTCTCATGTGTTGATTAATTCAGAAACTTTAGAACGAAATCAGTTATTAAAGATTGTGTTTGGTTTCGTGTTAAACCATTATAAAGTTCTCTGTAAGATATTCATATATTCATGTATGTATACATAATTTGTGAAAAATAAAAATAAAAAATATTAATAAAACAATCAATAAAAAATTAATAGAATATTGAAAATCGTGTTAAAACAAAGCAATTCGTGTAAAAAGAGAAAAAAAAATCTTTTTAATTCGTGTAAAATGAAATTCGTGTAAAAACACAATTAGGTGTACAATTATTTTCGCCAAATTGAACTGAGTAAACTTAATATAAATATATGTATAAATAAATATATGTATAAATAAATATATGTAAATAAAAAATTCATTTTGACGGATTGGTATTTTTAGTGTTAACTTTCAACTACAGTTTATCAGTTTTTTCTTCATAGATGTAGAGTTTGATGGTTTGGAATTATCCGTATAAAATATATCCGCGAACAAGCGGACTCATATCTGTATTCGGTATCTGTCCAAAAATAATGGCGGTTATCATAAAGTAAAAATTATTTTAAAAATAGAATAAAATTTTGTTAGATAAAAAAATTCTAAGTAGGCTTAAAAAAAATAATTTTTTTACAAAAATAATCTTAGTATGATAGTAAATTCTAAGTAAAGTATTTTATGTGAAATTTATATACATTGTATAATTTTGTTATATGTCGAGCTTATCGACTGAAGAAGACTTCACTTTGTATATTTAACTTATCATTTTCCATCGACATTATTTATTAAATATCAGAAGCATTATTTAGTAAAAAATAAGTAAATTGTACTTCTATAATATAACACGTATTAATTCTTGTTATTAGAAATCGATATATTTAACCTTTAAATCAAGGAATTGAACAAAGTCAAACGTAATAAATTAGTAAATTTACTCACGTATTTTTTTCGCTGAAAAGATTATATTATTTTTCCGTAAATTTGGTCTATGACACCGTTAGCTCCTGTTTGGGAATATTAAAAAAAATTGGGATGTTGTGATGTAATTGGGGTCTACGACAAAAGGCCGACAGAGACAAAAGACCGACGAGGACAAATAGCTTACAGGCTTAAAGGCTGACTAAATAATTTTATAATTTTATAGGATAAATAAATATTAAAATAACATCATTTATTTAGAGAAAAAGATGCAGAAAAATATAAAAATAACAATAAAAATCTAAAAACTTAAATTATGTAGAATATTTCAGGATGATTTTTTCCAACCAATATTTGCCATATTCTGTGCGAATCCTCTACTTTGTTTTGAGTTCTTAGTATGGCGTTTATTTCTTTGTCATATACAGACTAAATTTATAATAATAAATAATAATAAATAAGTATTATTGAAACAATTTAAAATTATGTTTATTCTTTACAATAAAAACTTTTAAATGATAATATATGAGTAGAGAGATGTGAGCCCGCGAAACCATGAGCCCGCGGGGACAAAGACATATACCCCCCCTCCCCCCCTCCCCCCGGGGTAAAAATTTTTTAATTTTTTTTTAAAAGTACATGAGCCCGCGGGGACAAAGACATTTTTTTTTTCAAGGTCAAAAAAATTTTTTTTTAAATCATGAGCCCGCGGGGACAAAGACAATTTTTTCAAATTTTAGAATTTTTTTAATTTTTACAGTTCCCGCCAACGAATATTCATCAGCGATAGCTCATTTTGAAGCTTATTGCAATACCTTTCGAATGAGGTATAGACCTCCTTATTATCATTATTAATGGTAAAGATATTATTATTTTTTCAAAATATTATTTTTCAAGGTCAAATTTTTTTCTTTAAAATCATGAGCCCGCGGGGACAAAGACATTTTTTTTTCAAGGTCAAATTTCTTTTTCAAGGTCATTTAAACAAAGACCATGACTCATCCAAGGTAATTCTCAAGGTCGTATGACTCATTCAAGGTCATTCTCAAGGTCGTATGACTCATTCAAGGTCATATTATTAGTTTAAAAAATATTATTATTTTTTTTTTCAAGGTCAAATTTTTTTTTCTTTAAAACATGAGCCTGCGGTGACAAAGACATTTTTTTTTCAAGGTTATATTTTTTTCAAGGTCATTTTTTTTTCAAGGTCATTTTTTAAAATTTTAATTAACAGAGTTCCCGCCAACGAAAATTATTCAACGATAGCTCGTTTTAAAGCCCAATTCAAAACCTTTCGTATGAGCCATATATCTTATTATTAACATTATTATTTCTAAAGATATTATTATTATTATTATTATTATTATTATTGTTATTATTATTATTATTATTATTATTATTATTATTATTATTATTATTATTATTATTATTATTATTATTATTATTATTATTATTATTATTAAAACTTAATTTCTACGTCCATTTCATGCTTTTCAGCATTTTCATAATTTTCTACATTTTCAATATTTTCATTATTATTTCAGGAACATTTTCCCAAGACCATTTTCAACAAATATTTTTCAAAGTAAGATTTTCAAAGAGTTTTTCAAAGTTCTTCTTCTTCTTCTTCTTCTTCTTCTTCTTCTTCTTCTTCTTCTTATTATTATTATTATTATTATTATTATTATTATTATTATTATTATTATTATTATTATTATTATTATTATTATTATTATTATTATTATTATTATTATTATTATTATTATTATTATTATTATTATTAATATTATTATTATTATTATTATTTGCGAAGTTCTTATTATTTTATTTTCGATGTTTTATTATTATTTACTTAAATATTCATAAAACTTAATTTCTGCATCAATTTACGATTTTCAATATTTGATGATTATTTTCAGGAACATTTTCATAATTTTCAACGTTTTCATCATTTTCTATATTTTCATGATTTTTAACATTTTCATAATTTTCACGATTTTTAATATTTTCATCATTATTTTCTTCAAAATTCTTATTTTATTTATAAATATTATTATTATCATTTTCAAAATTATTTTCAAATTTTTATTTTCAAAGTATATTATTATTATTATTATATATACTCCTAGTCTATCCGACAAAATATTTTGTCCCCCTATGGGTACTGTTCACGCTCAACAACTCGCAAGGGTATTATTAAACAAAACATACATTTATTTAAACAATAAAATAGTTTTAAATTAAGAGGTCCAGGCCCAAACGTATATTATTATTATTATTATTAATATTATTATTATTATTTATTATTATTATTATTATTTTCAAAGGTATTTTCAAATTTATTATTATCGTTTTCATGATTTTCACGATTTATTATTATTATTATTATTATTATTATTATTATTATTATTATTATTATTATTATTATTATTATTATTATTATTATTAATACTATTATTTTTATTATTTTCAATATTTTCACGATTTTCAATATTTTCATCATTATTTTCTTCAAAATTCTTATTTTATTTATAAAATAATATTATTATCATCATTTTCAAAGTTATTATTTTTATTATTTATATTATTATTATTATTATTATTATTATTATTATTATTATTATTATTATTATTATTATTATTATTATTATTATTATTATTATTATTATTATTGTTATTATTATTATTATTATTATTATTATTATTATTATTATTATTATTATTATTTATTATTATCATCATTATTATTATTATTATTATTATTATTATTATTATTATTATTATTATTATTATTATTATTATTATTATTATTATTATTATTAATATTATTATTATTATTATATATGCTCCTAGTCTATCCGACAAAATATTTTGTCCCCCTATGGGTACTGCTCACACTCAACAGGTTGCAAGGGTACTAGTCATGCTTATTATTATTGTTATACAATATGATGTTACTTAGACATTTGAAGGTTCAACCATGGTTACAATTTCTACATTTTGAAAACACTAATTTGATTTATGAATGGATAGCAAAAACCTATTTGATTGAAAATAAGCTAACGGAAAATACTGAACGATGTTAAGAAAAGGTATTTAACTTGTTCAATTTGTAAAGAAAATCAAGTTTCGCTTTTGTATATACCGTGTGGTCACGTAATTGTTTGTTCTAAGTGTCACGAGAAGAATGTTCACAATTGTCAAACCTGTTCAACACTGATTAATGAATATCATACTATATACATGTAAGTTCTCAATACAAATCAATACAATATCAAAGTCAAATGAATTATTACCATACATAATGACGGTACTATAATGTAGAAAATTTTCAAACATTGAATAATATGAAATCATCTTGGTAATTAAATATATTGGGCGCAACTACCAAATGTTGATGATATGATGAATGGTTTGGTATTTATGATATTATTTAAGATTATTCAGAATGAAATATACCCATGAGTTCATCAAAATGGAAAAAAAGATCTTTGCAAAAACCATGAAGATGCTGGAAAAGCAGAAGAAACCCTAACCAATATTTTAAAGTTGACATTATGTGTTACAGTAGTATTGGTTATTATTGTTTCGTAAATAAATGTTTTAATTTGTTTTTATAAATTTATTGTTTTATTTCAATACTTTTTGATTAAAACATATTCATTATTAATTCATTTTGTTTTAATATTTGTATTAATTTTTTAAATAGTGTTATTTATATATATGGAAATTTACATACAATTATATATTATATACAATTATATTTACAATTATATTTACAATTATTATAAATCATAATGATACTTTCTGTCCATTGATTCTCCTCTGATATTACTGCCATAATCATCTTCGACAAAATGCAAAGATAATATTTCTAGTGTCTTTGTTAATCATGCCCATTTATTGCAAAGTCTTTGTTAATTATGCACTTGTATTGCAAATTTATTAGTCATACAATTATATTATTTTTTCATGCCCTGACATAATATTATTATTTATTATTATTATTTTATTTAACAATACCATATAGCAAATTTTTAGGCAATTTAGTGAAAGGTTATTTTAAATATATAGCGATTTCTTAAGTAAAATATTTCCAGATAAAT
Organism: Schmidtea polychroa; assembly: GCA_959609185.1. Taxonomy (NCBI): domain Eukaryota; kingdom Metazoa; phylum Platyhelminthes; order Tricladida; family Dugesiidae; genus Schmidtea; species Schmidtea polychroa. Next base: position 287,425 of record CAUHTR010000023.1, on the reverse strand, counting down.
TTACCAATTTAGTTAGAAATCCCTGGTTTTTGGCTGTACCATTTAATTAAAATATTCTAGGATTCATAACAAATATTTTGATATAGTTGATACATATACCAATTATTTAACTAGAAACATAACAGAATTCGTAGGTAATATAGTATTTTTGTGTATTTTTTAGTTAATTTATAAATATTATCTAACATTTTGATGTATCAATGCAATATACAACAAATTAATCAATAAAAACCGTAGCATATTGTAAGTTTTTATATATATAGTCTGAATTTATCCGACAAAATATTCTGTCCCCCTATGTGTATTTGTCGTAAGGGTACTGGTCACATTCAACATGTCGCAAGGGTATATTAATTAATGCATATGTATATTAGTTAAAAATTCTTAGGTAATTTAGTGAGAAATGGATGATCATGGATATCAGAAATTAGTGAATAATTTGAATAAAACTTACCGAATTCTTATTTCGAGCGACTAATTTATTGGTTAACTTTGTCATGTTTAGTCATTTAATATTTAGCAAAAGGTAATATATGCATATTTAGAATAGGTAATTTATTCATCTAGTGCTCCTTACAATAATTTATATAAATTCGTGAGAAATGCATGGTCATTAATATATTTATTGATAATTTTGGTAGAAATTCTTTATCATTTGGAGTAAATTTCTATCTTTGTTCGAAGCAAAAAGGAGTCATAATAGAAACATTTGGTTATCATTTAACCAATTAAAGTGGTTATTAGTTAGAAATATAGGGTTACAATTGTTTTCTAATTTAATGAGATGATCATTGGGTGTAATATATCTTTGTGAGAAATATATGGTTAACATTTTTAAATAGAGATTTTTGAGTAATCAAAACATGGATATTTTGTGTGAATAATTTAAGAATATTGGTTAATTTTCTCTTTTTTAGTCATTTAAAATAATATTTAACAAAGGTAATTTAGCAAAATATCATTGAAAGATTTGTCCATCCGATAACAATATTCCTTCAATAGATTTTACCCTTAATATTCAACCGATTTAATTTCTAGAAATCTAATTAAAATCATAAATTTTCTTCACTGATATCCCCACAATGAATAAAATAACTTCTTAAATAAAATAATTTAAAGAAATAACCTTTGATATCAATCCCAATTAATTCTAAAGATTTCAAATATTTCATTGTCAAAACCAAGTAAATAGATCATTCACCCTAAACGACTTAATAAAACATTGGATAATTAATAAAAACTTGTTCTGAAACATAAATTACTGTGCAATAACATTCATCACGACCTAATAAACCTCTAAAACGATATAAATTCACAGGAACTATTATTAATTCATTAAGATTTCAAACATTTCCACCTTAACCGATCCCTCACCAAAGATTTCTACCCTTTAAATACCCCCTTAAAAATCATATATTACCATCTTAACTGAACCTTCACTAAATCCAACCGACTTTAATATATCAGCCCTTTAATATATCAATTCTCTTAAAATCCATACAAAATTCTTCAAATATGAATTTTATTTAATTGTTACAGACATCCGTCCATTGAAATAATTTAGTATCTAAATTCATGTAGTAAGAGCCCACTAAAAGATCAAAATTCACTAAAATCAATATTTTCTACAAATATTTCACCACATTTACCATCAAATACCTAACTAGAGATGAAATATATTGATCATAATTCTTCATCGATTCAGCCAATTATATAGCAATTATATCTTTCAAAATCACAAATTTCAGTATATTTTACAATAATTTTCAAAGATTTCAAATATATCATGATGATACAATTAGCTGGTTTCAACTTTAGAATTTTAATATTTAAAAGTTCATCAATATTCTTTGGAAATATATGAAAGAATTATTTAGTCAAATTCAATACAAAGTCATCATAAAAATTAAATAATAATCACTTGATTATTGTAAAAACTCTAATTATTAACCTTACTGTCATTAAAAATCATTTTTATTTAAATTTAAAAACAAGTCAATAAAATATAGCAAATTATCAAGAAATTAATTAAATTTGTCTTAGAATTAACACTAAAACCTTAAATTTCAAAATATTCTTTCACAAAACATGTTAGTAATAATGTTAGTAAAATCCCGCTAACTCTAAAAATTTACCAATGAATTTAATGCCAAATAATAATCAAATATTTGACTAAATAAAATCATTAAAACACACCAGTACCTTTACGACCAGTACCCTTACGACCAGTACTTATTGTGAACAGTACCCATAGAGGGAGAAAATATCTTGTCGGATAAACTCAGAGTATATATAATAAAACGAATTAATAATAACTCCATCAAATTGAATCAGTCAAATTATCACAAATTTTGATAAAAAATCTTATTCTAAAATGATAAGAAGCGAAAAGTCGAAAGATAATTTTAATAACACAGAGATAAAATTAACAATAACAAAGAATCTTCATTAAAGTGAGGAAATTATTCATTATTCTATGATAAATTAATAATGAAATTCAAAAGGGTTAAAATAAGTGTTAGAATTATTCATTATTGGATTATGGCAGGTCAATGAAAATATACTGAGAAGTGACATGAATATATATTAATATTATTTAAAATTATTTCATAAAATTCATAAATTTCATAAAAATTCATAAAATTGATCACTTTAATAAAAAATATTTAATACAATTTTAAAAGAAATATTTGTCGGGAGAATATAAGTAATAATAATTAGTGAATCGAGAATCAGCGGCTATAGGTGATGAGGATATATAAATAAAATTATTTCTATTATATTAGTTACTAACGAATTAAAATATTTTAATAATGTGAAAAACATTTATTTTGATAAAGTATTTAATCCACAAATGACAAACATACATAACAAATGGTATTTAACTAAGCAATTATGATAAATTCATATTTTAAATTTTGACTAACTCCTTTAATATTGAATTAATAATTATTATATTTACTATTTTACACTAAATATTTCAAAAACAAATATTCTAAAAGATAATTTAAGATACATTACTCTTTTCAATTAAAATGTTCTCTCAAAGTTAAGAAGGAAACAAAGTGTGTCAGAACACATACCCAGCATTAACTTTACTTAAATATATGAAAACACCAAGTAATCAATGATAATAGAGGGATAATAGACTCAAAAATAAAATATTCTTACCACCTGAGAATAATATTGTTAATTTTATCTCTGTGTTATTAAAATTATCTTTCGACTTTTCGCTTCTTACCATTTTAGAATAAGATTTTTTATCAAAATTTGTGATAATTTGACTGATTCAATTTGATGGAGTTATTATTAATTCGTTTTATTATATATACTCTGAGTTTATCCGACAAGATATTTTCTCCCTCTATGGGTACTGTTCACAATAAGTACTGGTCGTAAGGGTACTGGTCGTAAAGGTACTGGTGTGTTTTAATGATTTTATTTAGTCAAATATTTGATTATTATTTGGCATTAAATTCATTGGTAAATTTTTAGAGTTAGCGGGATTTTACTAACATTATTACTAACATGTTTTGTGAAAGAATATTTTGAAATTTAAGGTTTTAGTGTTAATTCTAAGACAAATTTAATTAATTTCTTGATAATTTGCTATATTTTATTGACTTGTTTTTAAATTTAAATAAAAATGATTTTTAATGACAGTAAGGTTAATAATTAGAGTTTTTACAATCATCAAGTGATTATTATTTAATTTTTATGATGACTTTGTATTGAATTTGACTAAATAATTCTTTCATATATTTCCAAAGAATATTGATGAACTTTTAAATATTGAAAATCTAAAGTTGAAACTAGCTAATTTTATCATGATGATATATTTGAAATCTACTTGAAAATTATTGTAAAATATACTGAAATTTGTGATTTTGAAAGATATAATTGCTATATAATTGGCTGAATCGATGAAGAATTATGATCAATATATTTCATCTCTAGTTAGGTATTTGATGGTAAATGTGGTGAAATATTTGTAGAAAATATTGATTTTAGTGAATTTTGATCTTTAAGGGGGCTCTTACTACATGAATTTAGATACTAAATAATTTCAATGGAAGGATGTCTGTAACAATTAAATAAAATTCATATTTTGAAGAATTTTCTATGGATTTTAAGAGAATTGATATATTAAAGTCGGTTGGATTTAGTGAAGGTTCAGTTAAGATGGTAATATATGATTTTTAAAGGTGGCATTTAAAGGGGTAGAAATATTTAGTGAGGGATCGGTTAAGGCGGAAATGTTTGAAATCTCTATTTAAATCGACAATGTTCTTATTGGTAAAATATCAAAGGGACATATTCAGTATTTAGCTATGAATTAATAATAGTTCCTGTGAATTTATATCGTTTTAGAGGTTTATTAGGTTGTGATAAATGTTATGGCGCAGTAATTTAAATTTATGTTTTAGAACCAGTTTTTATTAATTATCCACTGTTTTATTAAGTCGTTTAGGGTTAATGATCAATTTACTTGGTTTTGACAATGAAATATTTGAAATCTTTAGAATTAATTGGGATTGATATCAAAGGTTATTGCTTTAAGTTATTTTATTCATTGTGGGGATATCTGTGACAAAACTTGAGAAATATTGACTTAAAAGTTGGAATTCGACAACAGCTAAAGAAAATTGATCTTTATTGAAAATATTTTATGATTTTAATTAGATTTCTAGAAAATAAATCGGTTGAATAAAGGGTAAAATCTATTGAAGGAATATTGTTATCGGATGGATAAATCTTTCAATGATATTTTGCTAAATTACCTTTGTTAAATATTATTTTAAATGACTAAAAAAGAGAAAATCAACCAATATTCATAAATTGATCGCACAAAATATCCCTGTTTTGGTAAAAGGTTACTCAAAATCCCTATTTAAAAATGTTAACCATGTATTTCTCACAAAGATATATTACACCCAATGATCATTAAATTAGAAAAGAATTGTAACCCTATATAATAATAAGCACCTTAATTGGTTAAATGATAACCAAATGTTTCTATTATGACTCCTTTTGCCTCAAACAAAGATTGAAATTTACTCCAAATGATGAAGACTTTCTACCAAAATTATCAATGAATATATTAATAACCATGCATTTCTCACGAAGTTATATTAACTATTGTAATGAACATTAGATGAATAAATTACCTATGAAATACTAAATATTCATATCTTACTTTTTGCTAAATATTATTTTAAATTACTAAACATGACAAAGTTAACCAATAAATTAGTCGCTCGAAATAAGAATTCGGTAAGTTATATTCAAATTATTCACGAATTTCTGATATCTATGATCATCCATTTCTCACTAAATTACCTAAGAATTTTTAACTAATATACATATGCATTAATTAATATACCCTTGCGACATGTTGAATGTGACCAGTACCCTTACGACAAATACACATAGGGGGACAGAATATTTTGTCGGATAAATTCAGACTATATATATAAAAACTTACAATATGCTACGGTTTTTATTGATTAATTTGTTGTATATTGCATTGATACATCAAAATGTTAGATAATATTTATAAATTAACTAAAAAATACACAAAAATACTATATTACCTACGAATTCTGTTATGTTTCTAGTTAAATAATTGGTATATGTATCAACTATATCAAAATATTTGTTATGAATCCTAGAATATTTTAATTAAATGGTACAGCCAAAAACCAGGGATTTCTAACTAAATTGGTAAATTTATCTGGAAATATTTTACTTAAGAAATCGCTATATATTTAAAATAACCTTTCACTAAATTGCCTAAATATTTGCTATATGGTATTATTAAATAAAATAATCATAATAATAAAAAATAATAATATTATGTCGGGGCATGAAAAAAAAATAATATATGACTAATAAATTTGCAATACAAGTGCATAATTAACAAAGACTTTGCAATAAATGGGCATGATTAACAAAGACACTAGAAATATTATCTTTACATTTTGTCGAAGATGATTATGGCAGTAATATCAGAGGAGAATCAATGGACAGAAAGTATCATTATGATTTATAATAATTGTAAATATAATTGTATATATAATTGTAAATTTCCATATATATAAATAACACTATATAAAAAATTAATACAATTATTAAAACAAAATGAATATGTTTTAATCAAAAAGATTTAAAGTAAAACAATAAATTTATATAAACAAATTAAAATATTTATTTCCGAAAAAATAATAACCAATACATCCAGCATCTTCATGGTTCTTGCGAAGATTTTTTTTTCCATTTTGATGAACTCATGGGTATATTTCATTCTGAATAATCTAAAAATAATATTATAAATACCATTCCCTTCATCATATCATCAACATTTGGTAGTTGCGCCCAATATAATTAATTACCAAGATGATTTCATATTATTCAATGTTTGAAAATTTCCTACATTATAGTACCGTCATTATGTATGTTAATAATTCATTTGACTTTGATATTGTATTGATTTGTATTGAGAACTTACATGTATATAGTATGATATTCATTAATCAGTGTTGAACAGGCTTGACAATTGTGAAAATTCTTCTCGTGACACTTAGAACAAACAATTACGTGACCACACGGTAAATACAAAACCGAAATTTGATTTTCTTTACAAATTGAACAAGTTAAATACCTTTTCTTAACATCGTTCAGTTTTTCCGTTAGCTTATTTTCAATCAAGTCGGCTTTTGCTATCCATTCATAAATCAATCTACTATATCCCAGTTTCAACCTTAAATACATGAAACTCCAAAAATATTCATTCAGTGAATCGTTGTTTACCACTGTTTTTTCTAAATACATTAAATAACTAGATAACTTCAAAATGCATTTATCATAATTAAATAAATCACTCAAATACTGAATAGAGGAATGTTTGAAAATCTTTAAAATATTTATGATTTGCTTATCATTCTAAGTATCATGATTATTTATAAAATCTTCAACTGTGTTGTTGAAAAATTTCAATGAACACTTATCTTCGGAAAAGGTTGGACTTAATTTTTCCTTATTTCTAGTAGGATGTCCTTGCTATAAATGACATATATAAAAAATATTGACAAAATAATAAAGTTACCAAATGTGTTTTGTGATTTACACATTCATATTCAACAGTTTTACTTGTAGAAATCATCAGTAATAAATAAATTTCTTAATAACTAAATTACTTTTGTTTTTACATTTATAAAAATTGAGATAGCCAATCAAATTAGAGTTTTCAAAATGTAGAAATTGTAACCATGGTTGAACCTTCAAATGTTTAAGTAACATCATATTGTATAACAATAATAATAAGCATGACTAGTACCCTTGCAACCTGTTGAGTGTGAACAGTACCCGTAGGGGGACAAAATATTTTGTCAAATAGACTAGGAGCATATTTAATAATAATAATAATAATAATAATAATAATAATAATAATAATAATAATAATAATAAATCGTGAAAATCATGAAAACGATAATAATAAATAATAATAATAATAATATTAATAATAATAATAATAATAATAATAATAATAATAATAATAATAATAATAATGATAATAATAAAAAAATAATAATAATAATAATAATAATAATAATAATAATAAATCGTGAAAATCATGAAAACGATAATAATAAATTTGAAAATACCTTTGAAAATAATAATATTAATAATAATAAATAATAATAATAATATTAATAATAATAATAATAATAATAATATACGTTTGGGCCTGGACCTCTTAATTTAAAACTATTTTATTGTTTAAATAAATGTATGTTTTGTTTAATAATACCCTTGCGAGTTGTTGAGCGTGAACAGTACCCTTGTGAGCATTACCCATAGGGGGACAGAATATTTTGTCGGATAGACTAGGAGTATATATATATAATAATATACTTTGAAAATAATACTTTGAAAATAATAATAATAATATTTTATAAATAAAATAAGAATTTTGAAGAAAATAATGATGAAAATATTGAAAATCGTGAAAATATTGAAAATAATAAAAATAATAGTATTAATAATAATAATAATAATAATAATAATAATAATAATAATAATAATAATAATAAATCGTGAAAATCATGAAAACGATAATAATAAATTTGAAAATACTTTTGAAAATAATAATAATAATAATAAATAATAATAATAATATTAATAATAATAATAATAATAATAATAATAATAATAATAATAATAATAATAATAATAATAATAATAATAAAAATAATAATAATAATAATAATAAATCGTGAAAATCATGAAAACGATAATAATAAATTTGAAAATACCTTTGAAAATAATAATAATAATAATAAATAATAATAATAATATTAATAATAATAATAATAATATACGTTTGGGCCTGGACCTCTTAATTTAAAACTATTTTATTGTTTAAATAAATGTATGTTTTGTTTAATAATACCCTTGCGAGTTGTTGAGCGTGAACAGTACCCTTGTGAGCATTACCCATAGGGGGACAGAATATTTTGTCGGATAGACTAGGAGTATATATAAAAATAATAATAATAATAATAATAATAATAATAATAATAATAATAATAATAATAATAATAATAATAATAATAATAATAATAATAATAATAATAATATCTTTAGAAATAATAATGTTAATAATAAGATATATGGCTCATACGAAAGGTTTTGAATTGGGCTTTAAAACGAGCTATCGTTGAATAATTTTCGTTGGCGGGAACTCTGTAAATTTAAATTTTAAAAAATGACCTTGAAAAAATATAACCTTGAAAAAAAAATTTGACCTTGAAAAAAAAAATTTGACCTTGAAAATAAAATATAACCTTGAAACAAAAATGACCTTGAAAAAAAAATGTCTTTGTCCCCGCGGGCTCATGTTTTTAAAGAAAAAATTTGACCTTGAAAAAAAAAATGTCTTTGTCCCCGCGGGCTCATGTTTTTAAAGAAAAAATTTGACCTTGAAAAATAATATTTTAAAAAAATAATAATATCTTTACCAATAATAATGATAGTAAGGATGTCTATACCTCATTCGAAAGGTCTTGTAGTGGGCTTCAAAATAAGTCATCGTTTAATTAATTCCATTGGTGGGAAGTATAGAAATTTGAATTTTAAAATGTGACCTTGAAAAAAAAAATATAACCTTGAAAAAAATGACCTTGAAAAAAAAATGTCTTTGTCCCCGCGGGCTCATGATTTTAAAGAGAAAAAAATTTGACCTTGAAAAATAATATTTTGAAAAATTAATAATATCTTTACCAATAATAATGATAGTAAGGATTTCTATACCTCATTCGAAAGGTCTTGTAGTGGACTTCAAAATAAGTCATCGTTTAATTAATTCCATTGGCGGGAACTATGGAAAAATTGTCTTTGTCCCCGCGGGCTCATGTTTTTAAAGAAAAAAAATTTGACCTTGAAAAAAAAATAATAATATTTTTTTAAATAATAATATGACCTTGAATGAGTCATACGACCTTGAGAATGACCTTGAATGAGTCATACGACCTTAAGAATGACCTTGAATGAGTCATACGACCTTGAGAATGACCTTGGATGAGTCATGGTCTTTGTTTAAATGACCTTAAAAAGAAATTTGACCTTGAAAAAAAAATGTCTTTGTCCCCGGGGCTCATGATTTTAAAGAAAAAAATTTGACCTTGAAAAATAATATTTTGAAAAAATAATAATATCTTTACCAATAATAATGATAGTAAGGATGTCTATACCTCATTCGAAAGGTATTGCAATAAGCTTCAAAATGAGCCATCGTTGATGAATTTTCGTTGGCGGGAACTCTAAAAATTAAAAAAATTCTAAAATTTGAAAAAATTGTCTTTGTCCCCGCGGGCTCATGATTTTTAAAAAAAAATTTTTTTAACCTTGAAAAAAAAAATGTCTTTGTCCCCGCGGGCTCATGTACTTTTAAAAAAAATTAAAAATTTTTTATCCCGGGGGGAGGGGGGGAGGGGGGGTATATGTCTTTGTTCCCGCTGGCTCATGGTTTCGCGGGCTCACATCTCTCTACTTATATGAATTAAATTATCTTTTTGTTTGCTTTTGTTCATGTCGGCTTTTTGTCCACGAGGGCCTTTTGTCTGTCGGCCTTTCGTCTATGTCGGCCTTTTGTCCGGATCCCGATGTAATTGTAGTGGAATATTTGATTGCCCTATTATTATATTACGTTATGCGAATCCTTAATATTCAAGCTCTTTTTAATCAATACAATGGAAAAAAAATCAATGATGTAATTTTGTTTTATTGTAATGAAGTATGCAAGGAAAATGTTGAGCCGAATTGAGCACCTGAAGAATTGTGTTCGGACGGTTGGGGTGAATGTTGCGCGTGTGTGTGTCATTTCATTTTTAAAACAACAATGATAATAAATAAACAATAATAACAACTTTGAACAGTTGAATTTTATTCAACGGTATATAAGAAAATTAATTAAATTTCACCGTTATCAAAATAATTCATACAATTCTGTAGATTACTTCTTCCTTTATTTTTACTCTTTTCTATTAATCATTTTTTTAATCTTCTATTCAATTTTATTTTATTCTGTCATAAATTAATGTCATTTGAAAAAAGAAGGGGCTCAGAAATTAAGAATATTATATCTATAATGAACTTTCTACTTTATTAATTTTGAGGGGCCTTGCATTATTGTTTACTTTTCTTGATTTATTTACAATCATTTTATTATTAATAATTTCTTTAACTTTTCACGGACAACGAAAGGTTATTTTTTATCATAAAATTAAAATAAAACAATTATAAAACTAAAGTGTCCTAACAACTTTTATCAGGTTTGACAGTTCTATCTATTGAATAAGGAAAATAACACAAAAGAATTATCAAAAGTTATGTGGAGGCAAATGGTAGGAAAAAATTATTTTAGAAAAGCTATTAATAAAGATGAATTGTTTTTTCTTAGATCTATCAGTGCAGGAGGACCCCTGCAAAATTCTTTATTGCGACTCCTCAATGAAAAGCATTAACTACAATTGGTATATAACTTAGCAATATTATAGGATTTTCAACAATTAAAAAAATAATTAATTACATGTTATTGAACATTTGCTAGGCAATTTGCTAAATATTTAATCATTTTTGATTTTAATTATCTGATAATTTTATAATTAATAAATTATACGAATAAAAATTATATAATTTTGAGTAAATAATTTTTCTGATAAAAATAATTAAATAATTAATGAATATAATTAATAGCACGTGCTGATTTACATGTCGTTTGACTAGTATAAAAGGAGAATATTTTTAAAAATTGATAAATTTTAATAGAAAAATGATTAAAAATATTTCATTATTTCTGGTGCTGTTGATCTCCTGCAGCACAATCACGTCAGGATGGAAAATAATCAACGGGACTAGAGCAATTATGCATGAATATCCACAAATGGTGTCCATAAAGGTCCAGGGTAACCATTTCTGTGGAGGGACGTTATTGAATGGAAACACCGTACTAACCGCAGCGCATTGTGTTTGGGAAATGAGGAATTGGGACTTAAATACATTCAAGTATTATGACACGAAGATATATCTTGGAGAATATGATTTATATCAAATGTATGGAGTTGAAAAGATATTCCAAGTAACAAAAACAATCATTCATCCATCATATACACATGAATTTGCATATGTATACGGAAATGATGTGGCCCTTATTAAATTCGATGGTTATATATCAAATACACAATATAATTACATAAAGTACGGTGAATTAGACCTCAGTTCAATTAGTAAGCCAGGTGATAGATGTGAAGTAGTAGGTTGGGGAAGCATGTTACCCCCAGGACAGGATACTTCGCGATTCTTACAAAAAGCTGCAATTAATGTAAATTTATTTGTGCATTTAAAATATATTAATAAATTTTGTGAAACTTTAGATTTTATCAAATTCTGAATGTAGTAGAATCTTCAGCAATGTTTGGTATGTGGCCAGCAACGTTTGCGCAGGAAGTGGCAGTTTGTCAACTTCAGCTTGTAGAGGAGATTCTGGAGGACCATTGTTTTGCACTGATGGACGAAGACATCACATTCAGGTAGGAATTGTTAGTTACGGACAAGTTCCCTGTGGTAAAGCAAATGTGCCAACCGTGTTCACTCGGGTATCTGAAGTAGCAAGATGGATAAATCAGAATTCAAATTAAATTTTGATTCAGTGACTTGATATGTGTTTAAATACAAGGATCTACATATTATTTATTTTGTCGGATTATAAAATTGGTTTAATATTTCAAATATTTTGTGAAAAAAACTAATTAATTATTTTTAATAATTATGAAAAAATCTATTTCTAAGCAGTCAGTCTAAAGGGAAAACCAAATAATTTACTGTCACTGTCAGTAACTTCCATGATAATTACCAATCAAAGTCTAATATGAGTCTTCAAATATCTGTGAACTCGAGTCCTACTTCTGTTGCTAAGAATTGTTTCAACGAACTATTCACCATGGCTGAACCCACCATCAATTCGACTTTTTCACGTCCTTTTTGAGTGCCAAATTGACACTCTTAAGAACTGTATTGAATTCTAGAACTTTTATATGTGGATTGTCTTCTATTATATCACCATTTACAACTAACATGACTCTTAACGCCGAGTTACATGTATACACATACATTTACCCGCTTAAACATAGACTTAATAAAATACAATCTTCAATATAAAATAAAAATCCTTATTACTAAATAAACATTTATTAAAATCCTAGGGAAATTAGAGCGCTTTCTATTCTTTATATTGGCGATATGACATCTTTGAAATGAATTTCATATTCTTGCATTTAAATATTGACAAACCAGCTTTCTTTGTCTTTTTATTCAATTCAAAGGTATCATGATAACCTGATTTTCGATTGTTGATGAATATATTTTCATTGCATGATAAATTCTTATTTAATTTCATTAACAATTTATTTACTACAATATCTTCTTTTTTTACATGAACAATAAAATTTAAATATTGAGACTTAATCAGTTCGACTGGACAAAAATATTCTTTTTGGAATGTGTAGCGCCTCTGACTTCCACATTATTAAAAATATCAACTTAATAATATAACTTAAAATATATTATTAAATTAATTATAATTACATTAAAATTATTGTTTAAATATTCTTTTCATTCAAAAGCGATATAAAACAATTCATTCATCATGCGACATTTCAATCATTAACTCTCATCAAAATCAATAAAAAATATGCCAAACATTCGAGAAGCTGAAACCTTTGTTTTCCTAGCTGTGATCTCTCTGTTGATGAGTTTGATCATCAACACCTTCTATTCAACCTAAGACATTTTCCTTAGAATACCAATTCGCAATTCTAGTGATCCGTCAAAATAACCCAGGACAAAATAGCCCCGAAAAAATAGCTCAATTTATTGTAAACATTTATTATTGAAATAAAAAATAATCAAGTAATAGGTACCCTTGCAACATGTTGAATTTGACCAATACCCATAAGGGGACAAAATATTTCAATGGTTTATCAAAATAATTTTAAATTGGATTTTTTAAGTTGAAATTTTTAAATTAAAAATTAAAATAGCTTTTTAAAAAAGAAGTTTTATTAATGAAAGATTTAAATAAATATGTTTTAAATATTGAAATATTTTGATAAATGGTTTTGAAAATATTTTATTCAATATTATACAATATTTCATTAAATAAATATTTGGAATTATGTCTTTAACTTTTGAACCGGATTTAAAAAACAATTTAGAAGATGTTTTAGCAGCTTCTTTTCGTCGGGGTACGAGAATATCTGAAAATCTTTCCCGTCGTATGGATGCATATAACAAAGTGTATTCTCTGTTTGAGTTCCTTGTTGATTTTCTATAGACATCAGACGCTAAAATTAAAGTACCTGCACAAATATTTAGAAAGAATTATCCCGAGGTAATCGAATAGAAGTTTGCAGATGAAATGGTTCATGTCAAGTATTTCATATCACAGCTAGAAAGTTCTGGTAAGGCAATGCCAGTATCACAAACGTTTCCATATGTTATGGCAGCGTTAAGAATTTATAGGTGTCTCATGATCACGAACATTACTGACAAACGAACCATTTCAAATTTAAAATTTACTGAAAAATTGTCATCAATCTTCAGTGACACAAGAACGATTGAACTCACTTGCTATCATGGCCACTGAATACGATATATTGGAAATGTTCGACTTCCAAGATATCCTGAAAGATGACGCAAAAAACAAATTAAGCAAGATCAACATTTATAGTCTTGCTGGTTTATCAAAATTAAATAATATTAATAATTGTTAACGTTTAGTTTGTTTAATAAAAATTAATAATTTTTTTTTTAAATTGTACTCGGTAAAACAAATAAACGCATTAGGAGATAATTTGCAAGAGGGGCCCGAAATTTCGACAGCCGATGGGCCTTAACAATGTTTTATCCGGCACTTCTCTCTTATATTATTTTTGAGTAGATAGATATGTCTCCGCTAGATCACGACTCCGCTGGATCACATACACCCTTCCCCCTCCCCCTCCCCAGGGGAAATTTTTAAAATTCTTTTCAAGGTAAAATATGTAGGTCAAGATCAAATTTTTTAAGGTTAAGGTCAATTTTCTTTTTTTTTAATTTAAAATTCGAGAGTTCCCGCCAAGGGATATTATAATTTGAAAATAAGTCTTTGAAACACCAGGATTATTATTATTATATATACTCCGAGTTTATCCGACAAGATATTTTGTCCCCATATGGGTATTGCTAGCAAGGGTACTGGTCACGCTCAGCAAGGTTATTATTATTAATGTTATTATTATAACTATTATCAATGTTATTATTATTATTATTATTATTATGATTATTATTATTATGATTATTATTATTATTATTATTATTATTATTATTATTATTATTATTATTATTATTATTATTATTATTATTATTATTATTATTATTATTATTAAGATTTACAAAATTATTATTAGTTTTTATAAAAATGATAATAAATTAAGACATTAAAAGATATATTAAATCACAGATCAATTCGATAATAATACGTCATCTATGTCAATATCATTGCCATCATTGGCATCATTGAAATCTGGACTTCGACCTCCGAATAGTGGACGAATTTCTGAAATTACTTCATCAACATCTAAGGCATCTATTCCTAAATAATGCCCAAATGCGAGACTAGAATTTTTCCCCACCCATAATCGTTTGTCATCTTTGTTTGACAATGTAATCTTGGTATTTTTAAACGTAAGAAGCTGGTGGTTACGCGTCCCTATTCTAGTTTGCGGCACCGTATATACTACGCTGTTGTTGTAGCAGTCTAAATAAGACTGGTGCCCTATCTCAGTATTACCAAGCTCAACTCCTTTAGCCCTAAGTGTTGCCTTATCTCCTAACAAACTATAACACTTGGGTCTTAAGAAAACCCACCTTTATAACCAAGCCCTTTACTTTCGTCCTTAAATTTTCCTATTACAGAATCGAAACTCTTTGAATACAAAGGATGAGCAGGATCATAATTGCTAGTATCTAAAAGATCATCACGAATCATTGCCGGCAAAATAGTGTCAAGCTTACACTGCTTTATCTCTAAGAAAAGGGAGTCAGTGTCACCGGCAACGATATTTATATCACAGTTAAACTCTAAACGATATTTAGACAATTCTATATACTGTAACTGGTATATCTTCAGTTTATACAAATCTAACACTGTTTGACCAATGTAGCTAGGCCTGTCTAAACATATAGAATCTTTATCCAGATGAGCCGTAATCAGATCATCAGCAATTTTGATAGATTTTCTGAAAGTAGGTTTTGATGCATATACAATCATCTTTTCAGCTGAATTGCATAGCCTCAAATTGATCCGTCTTTTTCAGGTTCTCCACCGATTTACCATACAAGCTATTGTTAAATAATTTGTATAGATCCCTATATAATTCGTATGTAGAATTGGCTTGTAAATTAGTGTTTTTGTCTATGTACGATTTAAAAATGGGTGCATGCTTAAATTTAATTGCCCTGTGTACAGTTTTAATTACAGCCCCCAATTCTATATACAACTTGAGAAGTCGCCAATGAAGAACATGGTTCTTCTTCGGCCAATGCGTGAGCATCAGCTTCTTAACTTTCGAATCTGGCCTGCACATCTTTTCCGGAGCAATCGGAAAATCATTCAATAACTCATGCACACACTGAGGGATATCGATATCCACTTCCATTGTATATCCATATGGAAGAATTTCAATATCCTCATTCATACATTCATTCAAGACAGAATCAAGATCATCATACACCCATTCAAAGTCAGCATACGGAAGCTTTTGGCTTAAGGCCCAACCATACAAGTTATTTATATCAATATACAAGAGTTCTGTGTCTTCAGAACTTACAACATAATGTTTGTTAACAAATGTTAACCCACCCCGTATCCCTCCCTCATAGAAATTAAACATTTCCATGTCCTGCAAAAGTTCAATGGGTTCCGTTAATGTCATAAGCGCAGAGACCCATGACATACCGGAAATGCCATAGAAATTAAGAGGCTCCAGACCATTGTAAGCATTGGCCTTTTCACGGAATTGTTGAAAATAATCTGCGAGGAGAAACACGTCTAACTTCAGGTAAGTTAACATGTTGTTGCAATTTTGCTGAGTCCAAATAACTTGGGCTAATGCATACTCATCATTAGACACAGAATCCCAGATCGGAGGTAGTTCAAGAGTCGATTCCAGAACTTCAAGAGATGTGGCGAATTCCTAAGAAAAGATACCTTTGGTCGAACAATTGTGCAAAAATAGAAGAAGTTAAAGGCAGATCGGAAAGAGTCTTAACCGCTTTTGCTAAAGATGAATTAACAAACTGCATGCTGTCAATAAAACGAACAGGCAATTTGTTAATATACGCGATGAAGGAGATGAATTTCTCAGTAGTAGTCGGAATAATATTTAATTCCCAAGAAGGAAAATTATTCAAACCATACTTCAAAATATGATGGAGATCATACCCCCTCAAATTATGAAACACAACCGGTAACTGTCTCTGAATTCGCCGAGACACATTACATTTCCTACAAGCAGCACCTAAACACTTACCTGAGAAGTGGCAATGGTCCCTAACTATCTACAATAATTTTTTTACAAAGGTAACAGGTTCTGGATTCTCGAAAAGCCCGCTCTTCAGTGAAAGACAAGGTTTGCATGGGCTTTTTCCCATTAATTTCGTAATATGGCAGGATAATTTTGACCGCAATTTCCTCCACCTTACGAATGAAAGGCAACACACAATCATCACCAACAAACTCATAATAAAATCTAGTGTTATTATAATTATTAATTAATAACATGTCTGCTGTTATTGGCAAGTGCTTTTGATGGTGTATTATATCCTCGGGTAAAATCGCCTCAAAATCGGCATATATCACGAATGGCGGGGTGATTGTCTTCGCATAATTTGAAAAAATTAAATATTTCTCTTCCGGTAGTGTATATAAAAGTGTACCTATCTGATTCTTACTGCATAGTGAAACATGTACGTTAAATGCTTTTTCAAGTCGAAAACCATTGAGACAATGAGGACACTAATTTACTCTAATCCAAAGGTTGCAGGAGATAATGTTCATTAATTTTTGTAAGTTAAGAACTGCGGTATAATGGAAATTATCACCGTCTTCCAATAAAAGTAAGTATATGGGTTCACCACCTTTAAGCAAAGAAAATACCACGTGCAACAATAACATGCAATAAAAACACTTTTATATTTGTATGTTTATATATCTGTGTAACGGCTTTCTTATTGAATCATCTTATAAAAAAATTAATTGAATGTTAATTAATTAATTTATTAATGTTAATTAATTAATGTTAATTAATTGAATATTAATTAATTAAATGCAAATTTAAAGATAAAATGTCATTTTTTTCGCGGAACACTGGAAGATTAATCGCAGAACACGGGTTGAGAACCACTGATATAATTTATCACAATTACCTTTAAATTACAATAAAATTATTTTATTAAATTGTGAATGTAATAAGCTACATAAATTAATCTTTTTACTTTTTCAGTCTTTGTCAATTAAATTGCACCAAATTATTTTGATTTTGAGATATTATATTTTAATTAGAATTGTTAATAATCCATTTTGCAACAGTTGATATCCGAGTAAAAACAGTAGGAACGTTTGGTTTTCCACAGGGTGCAGGTCCATAACTTACTATTCCAACTTGAACATGTTGATTTTTGTCATCGGTGCAGAAAAGGGGTCCTCCAGAGTCACCCCTACAATCCGAGGTTTCAGGGTTTCCGTTACCAGCACAAATATTGCTATCAATGTATTTGACGTTATAAAATATTTTAGAGCACTCTTCATTGGACAAAACCTGAACCATCCGTAGTTAACAATTAAACAAATAATTATAACTTTACATTAAGATAAGCTTTCTGTAAAAATTGAGAAGTACCTTTTCCTAAAGGTAACAAACTTCCCCAACCGACAACTTCACATTGATCTCCAGGTTTAGAGATGCCGTTAATATCGAAAACATTATATTTAATGTAATCATAATCTGTATTCTGAATATATCCGTCAAATTTAATCAGAGCTACGTCATATCCATAATGAAACGACATTTCGCTAGTATAGAACGGATGTATAATTATTTTTGTAACTTGGAAATCTTTTTCTATGCCTTCTATACAGTGTAAATCGAATTCTCCAAGAAAAATTCTAAATTTATAGTATTTAAAGTAGTCAATGTCCCAATTACGCAGATCCCACATGCAGCGAGCAGAGGTTAGAACGGTGTTTGCATTAAGTAAAGTCCCTCCGCAGATATGATTATCCATTAATTTTATTGAAACGATCTGAGGAAATTCGTGCATCATTTCCTGACTGCCGTTAGTTATTTTCCATGCCGTTGAAATGTCACAAACTGACCAAATAACAAACAGATGGAAAATTTCTTTTAGACTCATTTTTGGAGTAGAGATTAAATAATTATAATTAGTTATTTGTGATTAAATACTTTTCTTAATGATATTCTAAAATTATTTGTGAATTTCGCATTAATCCATGTGTGATTTTCCATATTTAAAATTAATTTTTAGCGGCTTAATTTTGATTGAATTTATTAATTAATTTTATTACTATTTATTACCGGTTCGTTTATACATGCGAGTTTTGAAGAAGGAAGAAGCTGAAGACTGAAAATAAAAAAGTTTTACTTGGTTTAAATCAGTAGAAAATATATTTGATTCTAAAATTTGGTGGGGTTTTCGGTGAAGTTAAATATTACCAGTTAATGAGCTGACTCCAAGCTTGCCTTGTTTAATAACAATAACGAGCTCCAAACATTATAAACTTTATTGATTAACACATTTATTACCAATTTACAGTGATACAAAGAATAATATGTTACAACGACAACCTTTCGGGAGAAATACCTCGTTTGCAACATAACTTGGAATTCACAGCCACCTCACTACGGTTTCTGGTTTCGATGATAGGAAGATTTGATCTAGTTACTTTGTTAGTTTTGACTTGAATTTATTCGATATTCTTTTCTTTGCAACTTCTGCTACCTTTTTGCTTTACAACCAATTCTGTGTTCTCTAGAAATTCTGTTATCAAACAAATTACATTTTCATTCAAGTTCTATTTCCTTTTATAGTCTATAATCTAATGTTACTTAATGATATTGACTTTAGTTTAGTTTTTTCCTTCTCGTACATTATTCTTCAATTTCTTTATTATCTCTGACACCTATCGAGATAATTAATTTTTAGAAGACGCCAACTCTCAGCTTCCACAGTGATCCCTTTCCTTTACCTCATACAAGCTATCGAAATGTACAAATTAAATTTCAATTTTTTTTAGTTTATTTTTCCTACTTACTTTTGTACTTATTAATTGAGAACGGCCTTGTCGCACCATCATGGATGATAACCACGTTATGGGTTATTTTCGCTGCATAATCGTTGGACACGCCACTATATTTATGATTCAATTTAAATTTTATTATTTTTAATGATTTTTATATAAATGTTTGTCGTTCATTCACTTTTATTATCGCAATCGATAATAACACAATCAGTTATAATTTAA
Organism: Schmidtea polychroa; assembly: GCA_959609185.1. NCBI lineage: Eukaryota > Metazoa > Platyhelminthes > Tricladida > Dugesiidae > Schmidtea > Schmidtea polychroa. The sequence goes on along the minus strand of CAUHTR010000023.1, from coordinate 267,285 downwards.
ATTGTTTCTTTAGTCGGCTATGTTCGTAACTCGTGGTTTTACGAGGTATTTTAGGTGCTTGGAGAGGTCAGTTCCTGCTAGGTTTCGTCATTTAAAGTTGTTAGTTTATTAAAAGAAATTCAGGGTTCCGCCTTTATTTTCCTGTTTTGACAGTTTGGTTTTAAGTTTCCTATAATAATAATGTTGCTTCGAGGATCTTAACAGGGATCTGTCCTTATTTTCAAATTTTATTTGATCCACCTCAAATTGTCATTATTCAGAGTAATCTGTTACACGTTTAGGCAGGCATCTGTCCTTATTTCTCGATTTTAGGTCTTAAATTTAGTTATGATCCATGTGAAATTTGTCTACTCTGTGAGTATGTAGACAAATATTGTAAACCGACTTTTTCTGATAAATTTTAAAAAGTAATAACAGTTTAATGCAATAATTTACAAAGATAAATTTTAATGTAACTTTTTTTTCAAAGAAATATTTTAAACCAAATTTATGTAATAATTTTTAAAAGAAATTTTTATGCAAATTTGAATGAAATAATTTTTAGTGAATAATAATACTAATATATATAATAAAATAATATAATAAAAATATTAAAATTTTACAAATATTTAAACCAATAAAAATTTATATATAAATGACCAAAGTTGAGAATTTGGAAGCTCAGTATTTCAATTAAAATGAAAACAGAAAATTATATTTACTTAATTAATGAAATACGCATAATATAAAACAAACATAATAAAATACAATATCTAGATTCATATTTTCAATGAAAATTTATTTTAATGACATTCTACGACAAATATGATTTCTACAAACAAATCTCTCTTTTTGTTTCAATCTTTAAATCATATAATAAATGATTTATTTCTAATAAATGAAGCAAATCTTTAATGTTTAATTTTGTACCTTCAATAACATTCAGCAAAACTTTCAATTCGTCATTTGTCAAACAGGCCGAGCATTTGATATTCAATATAACTTTTGTCATGGTTTGGATAATGATAAATAACATGATAAACACATAGTTCAAAATTTACTAATAAAAATGATTTTATTTTAATTTGATTGGATAAAAATCTTTTACTTATTTGATTTTGTGAAATTAGTTTTTTTTATTTTAAACAAATTTATTTTATCTTTTTGCTTTCCCTTAAAAAGTGCATCAATTTTATTTATCTCTTAATTAGAATATATTATTAAAGATCAATTTAAAGTTTTTGAAAATTTGTAAATTTTTAAAATTAAATAAATATTCAAATTGATTTTTATTCAAATATATTTTTAATTACTAAAATTTGATTATATTTATATTTTTATATTTTTTAATGTCATTGTAACATTATTGTGTCACCCAACAAAATATTATTAATCAGAACTATATAAAGGGAATCATGAAAAGGTATAGTTGACAGTAAAAGAAAACAAAAAATTAATTGGCATTTGAAAAGAAAGTATTGTAAGGGTTTTAGCTAAAGGATGAGTTTAATCGAGTTATCAGTAGAGAAAGTAGAAATCATTCTGTGGTATTGGGATTTGGGATAAACCATTAATTGAGTGATGATTAGTGACATTATTTTATATAAATAGTACTCTCGAAGTCTGATCAGTTATTATTAATATCTCAATTCACAGACAAACCCAACACATTTATATCATTCCTTCTTTTTTCAAGGCATGATTTTAAATGAAAATCAAATTATCAAATGTTGAATTATTGTAAATTAATTTAAATTCAAATTTAAAAATTACAATAAATGTTCTGTCAAAATCTTTCAAACCATAAAAATATGATATTTTTTGAAATGAGAAGACAAATACGAATAATTTAAATAATTATTTTAATCAAAAAATATTTCATAGTTTCACAGGTTAAAATATCATTCTTGAAAACATAAAATTGAAAATTTTAAAATTTGAATAAGTAGATAATTTTGTATTTAATTTTAAAAGTATTAAAAAAATTTTACATAAATTCAGAAAAGTTGAAAGATTACTCCATCTAAAATCTTTATTCTTATTAACGCATTACCTCCCAGATTTTTAAAATTAATATTTTTTGGAAAATGAATTTAATATTAATGTGTTATATAGTATAAAAAGTATAAAAACCACGTGTTCAAGCGACTGAGACTGGAAACAGATAGTTAGGTTATGTTACTAGCATCTATCAACTACAAGTGTCCAGTGATCCCGTCTTTTAAAATTAGAACTGTAAAATATACTAATCCCCTTTCGGGATTACAGTAACTAATGGGTTAATATTAAAATAATTTTTAAAAACATGAAATTTAAATTCTGAATTTGTTAATTATTCGTATTAATTGCATAACAAATATTGACTTTTTACTTATACGAATATATATTGAATAAATAAGTAATTAGGGCTCTTACTGTTATTATTAATGATTAATAATAATACGAGAAATATATTTATTGTCATATATTTTACAAATATGAAAATGATTCTCCTTTAAAATAATTTAATTATCATTTTACTTTGAATCGTATTATAATTTATGAAAAAAGTAATTAAATAAATTTAATTTACAACTATTATTATATCAGTGTTTTAAAAATTAAAATCAATTTTTTATTAAATTTTATGCTTTTGGTTTTTTCATTTAACACGTGACGACAATGGGAATTTTTTCATTTCTGCCTTGTGGAACAAAAGCAATTAAAATAAGACTAAGTAAGAAGTTAAGCAAGAAAAATGGACGTACTATTGATGCAAATTGAACAATACAATTCAACACTTGTGACAGCAAATGCTTGAGCCATTACTCTAACGAATACTTCAATAGGCTTTATTTTAAAAGTGTGATTAATTTATAAATTACATTAATTTTTTATCTTAATTATTTTTGTTCGATAACTGTTGTTTAAAATAAAATCATTCTATCGACCGTGATCTGTGGGACTTACTTAGGTTTCTAAAAAGTAAAATAATCACAAAAAACAATTAAAATTCAAAGTCTTAAAAAACGATCTGAAAGATGTGAGTAGATCCTCCAATCCGAATATTCGAACCCTTTATACATTATATATTTAAAAGTTACTATAAATATTTGTTTTAAGAATTAAGAAATATTTCAGCAAAAAATTTAAATTTAATTAATTTTAAAAAATTACTAAAGATTTTTTCTTATATTTTTAATTTATAATTTTAGAGATTAAGGATAAATAAATTAAATAAACTATTAAATAAAAATGGTTAATTATTAAAAACCATAAGAGAACACCATTAATTTAAATATAATTTTGCAATATATTTTGAAATTTACAAATAAATATGATAAAATTGCATTATTCAAAATAATTAAATAAAAATAATTAAATGTTTACAAAATTTTTATCCAATCAAATTAAAATAAAATCAATTTTATTAGTAAATTTTGAACTAAGTGTTTATTATGTTATTTATCATTATCCAAACCATGACAAAAGTTATATTGAATATCAAATGCTCGGCCTGTTTGACAAATGACGAATTGAAAGTTTTGCTGAATGTTATTGAAGGTACAAAATTAAACATTAAAGATTTGCTTCATTTATTAGAAATAAATCATTTATTATATGATTTAAAGATTGAAACAAAAAGAGAGATTTGTTTGTAGAAATCATATTTGTCATAGAATGTCATTAAAATAAATTTTCATTGAAAATATGAATTTAGATATTATATTTTATTATGTTTGTTTTATATTATGCGTATTTCATTTATTAATTAAATATCATTTTCTGTTGTCATTTTAATTGAAATACTGAGCTTCCAAATTCTCAACTTTGGTCATTTATATATAAATTTTTATTGGTTTAAATTTTGGTAAAATTTTATTATTTTTATTATATATATTATTTTAAATATTTAAGATATTTTTTAAAAGAATAGAATAAATAACGAATAGAATAATATAATTTATTAATTGTATTTCATTATGTTTGTTTTATATTATGAGTTTTTCATTTATTAAGTAAATATTATTTTCTTTTAAATATTATTTTGTTTTAATTAAAACAAAATATTAATTTGAAAATTAATTACTTTATTATCCTTATTGCTAGCTAAACAATTTAATAAATATTTTTAAAGTCATCAATTTGAACTTGAATCTTCAGAAACATGAATTAATAATATTCATTTAACATGTACCTTATTTACAGCGTAATTAACTAGATTTTGTAAACGAAACGTATGAAAAGTTTATATTATCGGATACGTCAAATAAATATTAGTAGCTGCACAAACATTATATAAAGGTGCATTTCTAATTTATTCTTTTATATTGGTTTCCCAAACTTGGCAAATAATTTCACGAAATTTTGTTCATTTTGTATTCTTATTTTAGTAAAAATCTAAAAATATTTTGATATTTATTTATAAAAATAATTTATTTTTACTTAATTTTTCTTATCATTTTTATCATTTTATGTATAAAATAGAACAAAATAATTATTGTATTATAAAATTTTTTTTTCAAATTTCACTACTGAATTCTTTTCCATTGACAAAAGTATTTATAAAAAGATTTTAGGTTAAATTAACTTTTTATAAAAATATCTTACTCTTCAAATTAGTATATTTTTTACATATTAGATGAAATGTGTCAATTCGCCCGAATTAAAGTGTTTTGGAAAAAAAAGATTTCTCGACCTGAATATCATTTTAAAATATTTGGCGGTTTAAAGTGTTCTAAAATGATGGGAAAGTATTGTATATTAGTGCAGGGTTCCATGAGTTTGATGAATGGAACCAAACAAGTCAGAAATGCTATAAATTATTTTCATGAGTAATTTCTGCAGTATGTAATTGTTGGCTAAAACTAATCATTTAAATAAAAAAGTGTGTCAAGGACCTACAATAACACAGCACAAACAACAAGAAGTGACCGAAATAACTATATAGGGAACCAAAAATTTTTAATGTCTACCGTGTCGTATCTTTCCGATAACCAAGTAACAAAACTTGACCATTTTATCCCGATAAGGATTTCACTTAGAAATAAATCTTAGAAAGATTTTATGATATTTTGCCTTCTCAAAAAAGTTTGAAGTTGGAAAATTTCTCTTGCACTTATTCAAAGAACATCAAATTGATAAAGAATGGCATCAATGTGATTCGACTAATTGAATAGCAATTCTGTGATGAATTTTATGGTTTGCGTCATTTTTATCATTTAGTACCTGGCTGGAATTCAAAGATTGGAAATGTTTATAATGGGAGTGTAGTAGTCTTTCTAAAACTTGTCTCCTGCTTTTTATAAAAAAATAAAAAAGACTTTATGTAAAATTTGTTTTAAGAATATTTGATTAAATTATTTTTTTGTAAATGATTTTTGGGAAAAAACAAATTTGAAAAAGTTTTTCTATATGAATCATTTATTGAACTTGTTAGATATTTGGCTTTTAATTCATTTTGAATATGAGTAAAAAAAGATGTTAATGTTCATGGTGATTCTTCATAATGATTCATGGCTTCAAACACTGTTTCCTATCACGGGTTTCCTATTCTTTATTATCACATAGAGACTTGTTGCAAAATTAAAGGAATTGTCGAAATATTTTTAATTGAATTTTATCATCAAGATGAACAGTTGTCTCAGTTAATTTATGGAGCAAAACTAAAGTTTAAAATACAAATCAGGAGTAGAATTCCATTTCAAGCTTTATCAGATGAATCTCAGATGAATATGGAAATGGCGAGGGTTAGAATAGTCGAATATGGAAGCCAAAAAAATCGTCGCCAAAGAAAAAAAGCTTTAATTGGTTAAAATCGTCGCCAATGTTGAAACCCGAAAAAATCGTCGAAAATGTAGTACAAAGAAATAGCCGAAAATATTAAATCCTAAAAAATAGTTTTTCCTATTTGTTCCCGATGAAATTTTAAATTGAAACTTTTGCAGAGAAGTAGTCCGTCACTTTTTTACTAAATTCCGTTGAAAAATTTACGAAAAAATATATAGTTGCGGAGATACTTACCTTATATAGTAGTAGACTATCCGACAGGATGTTTTGTCTCCCTAGGGGTACAGCGTCTAAGGGTATAGGTCACAAGGGTATACGTATATTCAACACCAGCACCCCCTCCCCCCGACAGTACGGAAATTTAATAATAACTACTTTAATTAGTTAACTTTTTCCACAAAATAATTTGAATTAAATTGTCGAGGAGTTTTTTGGGATTTGTTGGATGTCGGTTATTTTTTTTTGTTTGCAATCGGCTAATTTTTCACGATCTGTCGACTTTTTTTTGACTATTCTAACTTTTACCACGGAAATGTGGTTGATTGTTTGTTTCTTGATTGTCTAAAATAATAGTCTAAGAATGACAACAACTTATTAGAAATTTCCAAAATCATTATTGACCAAACGAGTGCCAAACCACAACAGGGAGTTATTTTAAATTTTAGAAATTATTGGAAAATACGAAATTCAAGAAAATCAGACTAAATTATGTAAAGATGGACTAGTTATTTGTTGTGATATTCTAAAAATGAATTTATTGGCCTACGTGAAATCAAAGTTTTTAATCTATTATAAATAAAAGAGGCAAAATTAACAACAAATTCAAAATATGATATCTTTCAAAATAATTCTCAGGTAACAATTTATTTTCCCTTTAAATTCTGCATAATCAAAATGATTTTTAAATAACTACTTTTGAAGAAAGTCTTAGATATTCAAACAAAATTTTGATTTTTAATATAATAGATACACACATAATAAACAGTTTAGTACTATTCGTAGTATTAGTCACAGTTGACGATTGGTGTCACTTTGTGAATTGTTAATTTAAAATAATTTGATTTTTTTAAACTTAAAATACCGCCTCTAGGCCTAGTGCCGCCTGGGGCGTTTCGCCTCATCTGTCCCGCTCACTACGCGAGTACAGGTATGTCTTTTTTCAAATATTTTAAAGGTCTGTCAATGATTATTGATAAAAAAGTCGCAATATACAGAAGTGAAAAGCTGTTGCCCGATCAAAAGAGAAAAAGACAATTTACTCAAATTCACACAGGAGACAAGAAAAATTATATCTTGCAGTAATGGAACATATCCTGCAAAGATCAACTCAAAAACTCAGAAGAAGAAAAGAGTGAAAAGTTTCTTTAAAGATACTATACCTTGCATCTATTAAATAGTATACTTGATCTTTATACTCATTTAGGTACGAGTTTGCTCATAACTGTCTTTGGAATATTCATTATGATTTTGTTCTTTGTCATTAAAAAGATGTTGGGAATATTAAAAAATACTTATAGGAATTCGGTCTCAATCTGGCTCCTTAGTGCTCATTCACAATCACTAATTGAATTCAACAAAATGACTTTTATTCAATCAAAAACTTAATACACTCTGATAGATCAATAGCAACTTACAAGTATAGGGTAGACACCCAATGAATATCATCCCAATCAAAAAACTACAGTCTGCTTTTGTTTCATTTGGCAACGTTTCGTTGATTCAAACTCTTTTCACTCACTCAGTAACTTATTTCCATTTAGTTATTTCATTGTCAATTTTAAGTTTCTAAAGTTACTTTTATAGATATTTCTCCCAATTCATCATATTTTTAATGGGAGTTGTCATCTCATTATACAAGATACCTATGTAATACTGGGACTATTTTCCCCTGTAATTTTTTACTCAGTTCAAGATTCTACAATAATTTATGGGTTTTGTTGATTAAATAATGAGAGCAATTAATTATTCTTCCTGTCTCTTGATCTTCCTAAGAACCTCCACATATTTTAAAAATTATTACTTCATACGTCTTCAGATTCTTATTTGCAATCAGTTACCACTTACCATCCCCCCAAAAAAATATTGCCTTTTAATTTTTTATTCTCAATAAGTTTTTAGTAGGGTTGTTAATATCGGTTTTTCGAGCAATCCGATTATCGTTTGTATAAATCCGATTTTAAACCGATTATCGTTTGCACTTTGCATAACCAAAGCTACTTACATTATTACTATTCACGCACGTGTATAGTATAATTAGTTTTATTCAAAGTTTATACCACACACAAGGAGAATATGAACTGACTGTTTATGTAGAAAGTTAAAGCATATAAGTAAATTTGTTTTCAATTTCTTCGGTAATTTTCCCTGTATATACTAAAGTATAAATCAAAATAAAACTTTCCGGTGCTGCGGCGGCCTTATTTTAAAATTAAACATAAACATATCGAAACCATAGATATCAAAAACAAAGATTCCAAAGTGTAAACATTTAAAAGTAAGTACTAAATTCGATTTTATTTTTAAATATCAGACAAGTCCTGGTTCATATTCAAAAAGACCAAAGATTCTGCATGATCTGGAAGGAGCCGGTTACGAAGCTTGGTTATCAGACGTCCAGTGGCCGAAAATAATCGTTCCGATTGCACTGAGGTTGCAGGAATGCATAAGAACTTCCGGGCAAGAATAGCTGTTTTGGGGAAAAGTTTCATATTATGTTTCCACCACTCCAGGGCTGTTTCACTTGAGTTTGTCGACCATGATGATTTGACGTAATATTCAAAGTCGGATTCCTCTGGCGCCTGTTGTGCTGCACTATCACCAAGGAGAAACATAACTGCATCATGATTTGGTCGTGATCTTTTAGTTGGTGGGATCATGTTATCTTCATCCCGACTCGTCTTCGGCTGTTCGGGGCAATCTGGCAGCTGTCTGATGAGATGACGGACATTTTCATACGCCAGCTTTTTGAAATCGTCCGGAAATCCAGGAAGATGCTTATACATCGGATCGAGAATTGATGCAACAACGCATTCGTTTTTTGCTGTTTCATTATTTTCTAATCCAAAACGACGTGAAATATTCTTAGCAAGATCTCTCTTAAATTCACCCATAATGTCAGAATCTTCTTCTTTAATGGTTAAATGATTTTTCACGAGTCCCCATAACATGGGAAAAACACAAGAGGCTGATGGCTGGCTTTTGGCTGACATGACGGACGTCACGATCTGCAACGCTTTTAAAACAGGGAGCAATTCAGTCATCAGTTGCCAATAATCGTCTTTCATGCCCAACGTTTTGGCATCGTTCAATTTCACCACGTTTTTGTCGCTCAATACTGCAACTACTGGCCATCTCAGTTCTACTAGTCGTTCAAACATGTCATAGACGCTGTTCCAACGAGTCTTACAGTGCTGAATAAGTTTTAGTGGCGTTTTATCCTTGTCCATGGACAACTGTCTTTTCAGGAGCTCCCCCGTTGCCATTGGGCTATGTGAGAAATGTCCGACTAGTCGTGCTGCAGCTGATATACATTTGGAAATTTGATGATCCGTGACAACATGGGAGCCCATTGCATTATTGATGCAAAGTTGCAATTTATGCGCCGCACAGTGAACGTCAAACCATCCATTGAGATTGCCTGCATGATTGATGTTGGATGCACCATCATGGACACATGCAACAATTTTTTCTTTTATTGACCATTCATCAGCTATACTACATAGATGGTCAGCAATGACGGCTTGTGTGTGGCGTTGAGTCATCAGAATTGTTCCAAGAACAGGCGTCATCATATTCCAGTCTGTATCAATGTAGCTTGCAGTAAAACTGAGATAAGCTTCATTGGTGACACTAGTCCAGATGTCGGTAGTGATCGCAATGTCCTTGACATTTTCATGAATATATTTCGACATTTTGACCACTAAATTATTTTTCATTGCTGTTAGTCGTGCTGTCATCGTCTGACGACACGGAGGACGATATCCTGGCTCCACTATCGCCATCAATTCACGGAAGGATTTCGATTCCACGAGCGAAATTGCCAACATATTTTCGGAAATCAATCTCGCAACAGCAGCCGTAATTTTTTCCTGTTTACTACTCGGACAATTTCTTTGTGTTGTAATCAATGCAGTCAATCGTGTTTGAGTATTTGAAGATGTTGTTAATCCACCATGTTTGCTACGCAAATGTGCATGCAAACCAGTCGTAGTACCTCCACTCCTACTTATTTGCTGTGCACAGAGCTTACATTGTGCCATCGTCGCCGAAATTTTATCAAAATTGTCCCAGACGTCAGACTTATTTATACGGAAAGCCATAAATTTAAACTGATTTTGTATTGATTTAGATAATATAAAAAATGTTTATTGAATATTACGTAATATTCAAACTAAACCGCAATTTTCAATTATATGGATTAATAACAGCTACTACAAGAGCAACTAACTGAATGAATGGAAATTATATAACAGTTTATATGTTTATAGTAGATTTGAACCATGGATTGGACTTTCCAAAATCTTGTCATAAATTAAAATCCCGAAAATCAATTTACTTCGACCTGAGCAGCCTCTTAGACATTGTCAAAAGATCAACAAACTGAATAAATTTGAGAATGGTCGTCACCCAAACTTGAAGTTTATCCTAGTGTCCAACTCTCTTCCATATTTCAATGGGTAAACAACTAAACATTATGATTCGAGGAATGGCACATGTCTTTCGATCTCTTTACATCTGGCTTTCATGAAGATGATGCGGTATGCAATTCAGTTTATTCTGGTTTTAACTTAAAACCAGAATAAACTTTTAACCGGTTCGCAGATGCAAGATATCAGATTGCAAAATAGACCTTCACGGACTAAACACAAAATCGCCGACCTCGGCCACATCTAGTCCCTGTCAAGGGGGTTAATAGCTAAGCTTCTGTTATGGACTGCAGTAATCAAATCTTTGGTGGCCGATTTCGGCAACAAATATCAGGTTGCCAAACAAAACCGGCAAAATGCAAATACTAAAACACACAACCACAACCTTGGCCTCAGCTGGTCCCGATTAAAAGATTTAATGGGCACAGTACCTGTCAGGGGCTGTATAAAACAAATCAGCGGTTGCCGATTACGGACATCAACTGACAAATAACTGGTCAGTCGGTGAGATATGTTGGAATACTATAGCAACCTCTTGCCGTTGTTACAGGAATGGGATAATTGAAAAGATTGACTCATGTACAAACACGTTGTAAGGAGTTTTGACGAGTTGAAAAAAACTGCCCCTTTCTGTCGGTAAAATTGAATGGATACAGTAGTAAACAATGAACAAAATTAAATTCCCGGCATTCAATTTATCTGTATAATATGTAAAAGACAAACAAAACCGATTATCGTTTTGTGAAATAAAGAAACCGATAATCGTTTTCAAAATCGAAAATCGGATTTCCGATTTTCGTTTAACAACCCTAGTTTTTAGTTAATTTTTAACAATTTAAAATTTTATTTTTTTATTCATACTTTTTCTATTTCTCCTAAATATTTCTTGACTTAAACATCTTTATTATAAATACATATTTCAAAAAAATTAATTTTATTTAGTTGTTATAATAATATTATTATTATTACGAACTATTAAAAATAAAAAAAATTTATTAGTAAATATTTCAACAAGTTTAATTGTAAATAACCAATCATGATCAGTGAGTATGCTCGACCTGATGATTGGATAATATTTGCATCTGTACAAGTCATCGTGTTTGTTTCTACAATGTTTACCATTACCAATGTTTAATATCGCAGAAATACTTGAAATAATTGGTAGAATTTCTCAACCAATCATATTTTAGTTGATGGCAGAAATCTAAAATTATAAACAGCAAATAACATATTTTGATTTACGCAAAATATGTAGCAAAAGTAAAATGTTGACAAGACAAGATTTAGAAAGTCTACTACACTCCCATTATAAACATTTCCAATCTTTGAATTCCAGCCAGGTACTAAATGATAAAAATGTCGCAAACCATAAAATTCATCACAGAATTGCTATGGTCAAGTTTTGTTACTTGGTTATCGGAAAGATACGACACGGTAGATAATAAAAATTGTTGGTTCCACTTTAGTTATTTTGGTCACTTTTTGTTGTTTGTGCTGTGCCATTGGAGGTCCTTGACACACTTTTTTATTTAAATGATTAGTTTTAGCCAACAATTACATACTGCAGAAATTACTCATGAAAATAATTTATAGCATTTCTGATTGTTTGGTTCCATTCATCAAACTCATGGAACCCTGCACTAATAGACAATACTTTCCCATCATTTTAGAACACTTTAAACCGCCAAATATTTTAAAATGATATTCAGGTTGAGAAATTTTTTTTTCCAAAACACTTTAATTCGGGCGAATTGACACATTTCATCTAATATGTAAAAAATATACTAATTTGAAGAGTTAGATATTTTTATAAAAAGTTAATTTAACCTAAAATCTTTTTAATAAATACTTTTGTCAATGGAAAAGAATTCAGTGGTGAAATTTGAAAAAAATTTATTATTTATACATAAATTTGGTTTAAAATATTGCTTTGAAAAATATTTCATAAAAAGTTACATTAAAATTTATCTTTGTAAATTATTGCATTAAAATGTCATTACTCTTTAAAATTTATCAGAAAAAGTCAGTTTACAAGATGTCGATTCTTCAAAATATGTTCATTTTGACCTTAAAAAATTTAGTCTGAAATACCTCCTGACTATAATACTTCACATTAACATAAACCCCTTTCGGCCTCTGCACACTAGTTTATTTTGACCTGAAAATTCTTGGGACTAAAATGCCCCCTAAAATACCCCTTCACGCTGACATAACTTAAATTCCTGTACAAAAATCCTGGCACCAAAATAACCCCTCACTATAATGCGTCAGATTGACATAAAAACACTGTAGCCCTCTGCACTCAGTTCATTTTTACCTGAAAAAATCTTGGGACCAAAATACTTTTTCACTATAGTGTTTCAGATCGACATTGCTGCAGCGTCGGGATGCTTCATATGAAATAGGTAAGGTATCTGGTGGTCATGCTGCATTTTTTTGATTCTCTATTGTCCAGATATCTACCTTCTAAACATCAGGAGCTGCGTTAAGCATTGTAGTTTCTTCTTAGTTCCAAGAGAAAAGAGAAAGATCTGTCAAGCAAGAACCAAGGAAATGTTTATTCCTAGATTTAGCTCTGAATTCCTAGAACAGATTGTTATAGATGTGGCTTACATGAAAATAAACGCCATAAAAAATATATGGTGGTAATGGTGGGCCAGTTTAGCAAACTGATTTCTTTAACTGCAATCACAAAGCAAGACAAAGGGACGATTTTTCAAAACGATACTTAGTAGTCGAATCTACCGATTCGGAAAACCGAAGAGCATTTTAACAGATAGAGGCCGCAATTTCGAAGGGAATTTCATAAGACAGAAGCTACAGAAACTTGGAATCAAACAAGAATTCAGCTTACCTAATCAGCAACAATCAAATGGTTTAGCCGAATGAGCAGTACGAATGATAAGAGATCTTACTACAGCAACATTGGCAGGTAGATGTGAAGAGAGAAACTGGCACGAACTTCTACCTAGAATAGAGTTCACTATAAAGGTTTATCACCATTTGAGATAATTTATGGAGTGTTAACCTACACTCTAACCTGAAACAAGCCGAGATATCAAGAAGCGAAAGAATCGAAGACGCGAGATTTAACTAGTGTAACGCCGCAGACACTATGAGAGCTATAGATAAGACAAAGAGGGGAACTCGTGTTTTTGAGGTGGGGGAAGAGGTACTCGTACGTAAAGAGCCGCAGAACAGGCACAAGTATGGTATGCAATACGATGGCCCATATAAAATCGTCAGATTTCTATCACCTCATCGAGTCGAACTGCATCACAAGAAGGAACGAAAGAAAGAAGAATCGAGTGGCTGAAGAAGTGGGAAAAGTCTTAAGAATGGGAGAGTTAGATATCTGAACTTGTTTTAATAATTGAGTTGGCGGTTTTTGTGAATTATTAAAATTTGTTATATAATAAATTTATTTCAGATTTTAAGATGGATTTAAAGTTGTATTTAACTTTAAACATCAAATATTTTAATTAAAAATACGAAAACGTTTAAATCAAAAATGTAAACCTAATAAATATTAATATATTGCAATACCGGTAAATTGCCAAAAATATCCTTAAAATGTAAACCGGTAATTCGACATTTTTTACCAGTAATTAGAATGGGATTGTTTCAGCCGAGTTAGCGAATGTTATATGAATTTATTAATGAAACAAAGTGTTTAAAAATTCAAAGTTAGGAAATTGATTTATTTGTTTAAATATTGATATTTTTGCAGCCATGGATAAAAATTCAGTGTGGTATTATTTTGATCGAACAGCAGAAAAAGATAGGTATATGTAAACAATGTTCAAAAAAATAAAAGCAGCAAGAGGAAGTACCAGCGGTTCACATAACCATTTCAAAAGTCAACACAAAAATTACTTATTGAAACGACAAAGGGATACAACTAATGATTTATCTGTTTCGATTAATTATTGTTCAAAAATTACTTCATATTTCAAGAAAGCAATTGACGATTGTTTGCCTACTGTAGTAGCGAGAATGACAGCGCGAGATAGAATTCCGTTTATAAAATTGTTTACATCTCAAGATTTGCGAATATATTTAAATGCCAAGGGCTATACAGACATTCCTAATTCCTAAAAAATTGTATTACAATATGCAGATAAAATTAAGCAGGAAATTGTCAGCGAAATATCACAACATATACTTGATAATAAAGGGTTTAGTCTAACATTAACGAATGGACCTCTATTAATAACTGTCACTAACTATCACTAATGTCCATAGAAGTGACAACAAATTTTGGAACCTTGGATTATGTGTAATTCTCATTCAAAATAAACTGAAAGAGTTTGGTATTTCTTTAGCAAAAGTTGTATCAATTACTACAGATGGAAAGCAGTAAAATTGATTAATGCAAATCATCACTTATGTCTTGCACATGGAATACACTTGGCTATATTCAAAGTTCTGTATTGTAAAAATAATTACGACGAAATTTAGGATGAACATCAAGAACTTGTTGAATTACCTGATGCAAATGATAATGACAATCATGGCGATGGCAACGACGAAGATAATGATGAAGGTTTACAAACCAAACAAAGAATGATGAAATATTACAAAACATGTAAAATAAGAATTAGGTAAATAGCATTCGTTAATACTTGACTGTAAAACTCACTGGAATAATTTGCTGGCTATGCTGGAGCGCTTCGCGTTGATTAAGGATAGTATGAGAAAGAGTCTTATAGATCTGAAATCAGCTACTAACTTTACCGACGATGAACTTACATTGTTATCTGATATAATACTAGCGTTACGACCGATAAAAGTTGCTGTTGAAACACTATGTAGTGAAAATGTCAATTTGTATATTACTGACGTAACGTTAAAGTTTATGTTTGACGAACTAACAAATCTAAATACATTTTTCAGCAATGAACTTAATAATGCTTTCATACGTCGTATAAAAGAAAGACGAACTTCCTATTCCGACGTGTTGAATTATCTTTTTGATTCTGATCTCAAAAAATCAATTAAGGAAGATTAAACTGTTTATATTTGCAACACATTTACTCTTTTATTCACAATTTTTCTATATTGTTTTTAAATAAAAAAAATTACAGAACTATGGGTATTTAACTACATATTTTAATAATAACTAAATTTGTGAGTCCCATATCAGAAACTTGTATAGCTTAAGGCAGTGGTTCTCAACCCGTGTTCCTCGAAAAAAATGACATTTTATCTTTAAATTTACATTTAAGATACATATCATCAAAATCCTAAATTAATTTTTTTATAAGATGATTCAATAAGAAAGCCGTTACACAGATGTATAAACATACAAATATAAAAGTATTTTTATTGCTTGTTATTGTTGCGCGTGGTATTTTCTTTGCTTATAAGAAGGCATTGTTTACCTTTACGACAGATTTATAGCAATTTGTGATTGGTCACTCATTGTGGGCAAGTATTTTTTTGTCAGTGTTCAGCGTGAATGGTATTCCACGCCTTTATATTAATTGAGAACCACTGGCTTAAGGTTTCTATTATTTTCTAAATAAATTTCAAAATTAAAATTCAAATAAATATTTAGTAAATAAGGAATTTTATTTTAATCAAGTGTTGGGCCTATGAATGACATATATAATAAATTGTTCTCTTTCTCAATGTTAGGAAATTTAATTTTAATAACATTAAAATATACTTGATTCTGAATAGTTTGGGAATATTTCACATTTGCATAATCGTCTTCTTTGTATATCGGGAGTCGACCAATTTATTTATGTAGTCATACTAATTATGAATAAACAAGAATAGCAATGCATATCCCAATTACCTTTGCAGTACGTACCTTATGCTGAATCAAAATCGCCATGAATTAAATATAATATCATTCATTTAAAATATTTTAAAATATTATTTATTATAAAATAACAGACAAATAAAAGTTATAATATATTAGTTATATGAAGAACAGGGTCACGCTAAGATACGTTGTTGCCGGGTTGTCAAGTAAAAGTTACCACGCCTAATAGGGTAAAATTATTTTAGTTTTAATATAATATTTAACATATAATAATATCAATCATCGTTTTAATAAGTATTTTCGTTTGAAATTTGTAGGAGCAACACTTGCAAAGTAATATCATAACACTAACAATGTTACGAATGTAATATTTATTTACGACATAAATTTTACATACATAACTTATGGTTATCCTATGTAACATAAGTATATAATATACTCACATGTTTTACTTATTTACAACTGTTTGCAGTGAACAAACGCATCTATAATATAGGTTGGTGTGTACAACCAATTATAAATGCGTCACTATTTCTGATGAAAAAGTTAATTTAAGATTAACTATTGTAGCAATTTTAGAAATCGCTTTCAAGTAATTTTATAGATATGAGATCATTATTCAAGCTCTTAAATAATACTTTTTTCAACATTTTTTATTATAAATTATTTATAATTAAATTTCAGGGGTTTTTCGAATTTTTATGAAATTTTATGAAATTATTTCGAATTATTTCTATATAATGTAAGTCAGATATATTTTTAACTATAAATAAATAAAGTAATCGCCAAACACAATTCTCATTTCTTCCAAAGATGCATAAAAATTGGATTCTACTAAATCCTTTGTCTTTTATCTCTTTTCCGTTTGCAAATTTATCCATATTTTATATATCTGAAAATTATTGTTTCAATCGATTGTTTGGTGATTCTAAGTAATCCTCAAAATTCTTCGTAATTTTCAACATTTTCAAAAGCATTGATTAGTCGAATTTTGTCATGTTCTATTAAAAAAATTAATATTAAATTTATTAAAAATTGAAGATAAATCTTACGAAATAATGTCTTTATTATCTATACAACTCAAAGTTGAGTTTTTGGAATTTTAGTCAAAATATTTTCGGTCATTTTTTTCTAAAAAGTTCTGTAAATGATTTATTATAGTGCGTTTATTCATTACGATTCTACATATCGAAATTTTGCATGCATTCTTTACTGTGTTGTGTTTGTGTGTGTTAGTTTATTTTTTCTACCACTTTCTCACTTTCTATATTAAATGCTTTTGATCATTGCAACGCTAAAAATCAAAACACAGGTAAGTTTGTATGTTTATATAATATACACGTATTGATTTTATTTTTACATTATAGATGCGTTTGTTCACTGCAAACGGATGCAATTAATAAACAGTAAGTTTAAACCATCACTTGCACCCTACTTGGTGTGGGCCTGATGATAAATTATATCAAATATTTTTTGATACTTATAAACTGAATCAATATTTATTTTAACGCTTTTTCATGTATCGTAAAATAACATTTAGTAAATTAAAAAATGTGTATGTTTTACTGTAGATAAGTGTTTATCTTATTTAACCAATCGTTTAATATTATTTTATATTTTAACTAAATTTTATTTAATTTTTGAAAACTAGAAGAAACATTAAATTGGTGTAAATGAAGATAAATAAAATTTTACTCGAAAAAAACAAATTAAAGGTACACAAAAATTTAAATTATATTAATGCTATTTGTTTTATTAAATTATTACTAAGTTTTGATAGTTCTAAATGTCGAATATTATATATTGTGGTAGTGTACTATCATATTGAATACCGAACATTGTTTCTAACTTATCCCAGCTATTGAATTTTTTCCCGGCTGCTTTTTTGTGCTCAATCGATGACTGACGTGGACAATTGAATTGACGAACTAGTTTAAATAGATCACAGCAGGTAGCATCTAAGAGCACCGTTCTGAAAATACGAGCTATCTCGCTAACCGTCAACAACAGTGGCTTACAAAACTCCAGTAAACCCGTGACCCACTAGCAATGTGTTGAGATCTACAGTTATGAATTAAAACAGCAATCCATACATCATTTGAAATAATAACTTTACTAATTTCAGTTATAAGTACAAACGTAACATCTTTATTTGTTACTTATTATTGTAAATAGTATATTATTATTAATTATTGATTTCTGCCTAATTTAATCCTATTTGAACCAGTTTCTAATACAGAATTATAGAATGACCATATATTTTGATTTAATTTTTCATAGATTTTGACTAAACTTATATAATTTTTTATGAAAAAACAAAAGTTCTGATTAACACGGTGATCTAGTAGAACCTAGCTATGGTCTTAAACGAAGGATGGGTGTATATTGATATTATAACTTTTGTTTTACGAATTTTATTAGTTGTAATTAATAAAATATAGAATTAATAAATAATAACAATCTAGCAATATTAAACTCACATCTTCATCTTCTAAATTCTATAAATTTATTCAAGTATTTATTATATCACTCTAACAGGCACGGGCGTTTCAAAACAGTAGCATAACCAGGATGGTGTAGGGGTGATACACAACGGGCCGCACTTTTGGTATCTTATAAATATAAGTAAAGTTAAGAAAACTTGTCATAATTTCTTAAGAAGCCATTTCACAGAAAAATTGACTTTAATAATGCAATTGAAAATTTTGTAAAAAATAAATAAGGAAAAATATCATTGTAAAAATTTAAAATTTTTTTCCATGACATTTTTACTTTTTGTCTAAGCAGGCCAGAGATACAACTACTTAGTGTGCAGACCATAATAGGCCACAAAAACTAGGTAGCAATAAACATCCTCTCCTTTATGTTGTATATTAAGGGGTTTTTTAATTCAGTCTTAAAAAATTATTTTGTTTAGACAATTCATCCAACATAAATTTTAACGTTACATCGTTACATTTCTTTAGATAGGGTTTCCACAGCTAGCTTGATGGGTTGAAAACTTGTGATTATATGTGACAGTAATTTTAATTCTCAGTCATTGAAATCAAACTCCAATTTTAAATCAATCAAACTTTATCGAACAGCATCTTTAAATAATAAAATCTCTCCAACATATTTAATAAACTATTCGACCTGGTTTTACAATCTAAAATTAAACTAAGCTCTTTCCCAATGATTTCTTTTTCATATTTTTGTAATAAATTATTTTTGGTTCACGATTTTCTATAAATTCTTACTATCTGCCGTATTTTTGTTATTAAACAATTTATTTCAGCATTTTGAAGAACAAATTGAAAAGATTCAGTTGCTTCTTGAAATATATAAAATTATCGTATTCACTGTCGGAAATATTAGTATCAGAATCTGAGTCTCTAATAATTGGCAAATTAGTTTCATTATCATCATCTTGTACATATGGGGTGTTCATATTATAAAGTACTTTTACGATTGCCAATTGCAATCCGTGTACAAGGCATAGCTGATGGTTTTTATTCAGCAATTTCATTGTTTTTTTCATGAAGGCAGCTCCGTCCGATGTAATGGAAACGATGTGGTCCAACGAAACTTTAAATTCTTGTAATTTGTTTTTAATTAATTCTGCGCATACCTCAGCAGGTGCAGGTCCATGAATTGGATTCAATCCAAGGTTCCAAAATTTACCATCATTTCCATGGATATTAACATTAATGAATCTGTGGTTTTTAATTGATGTCCACTCATCTGTGGTAAAGCTTTACATTTTTTTGTTCTTTATGGACTCGTAAATTTCCTTCGATACTTGTTCCTTAATTTTTTCTGCATATTGCATAACTATTTTTTGTTAATATGATCATTAGGATTTGCAACAAATAATTCGTTTTCGTTTTTATCGGAAACAAATTTACTAGTTGAATTTGACTGACTACAGCAATTATTTTTCATTTCTGATGATTTTTCCAAAAACTTTGTTAATGAACCAAACTTTTTATTAGCTTCATTTTGTTTTTCTTCTCGTTTTTCTTTTATATTTTGCTCCAGACAATCTTCGTTTTACTCACAGACATTTTTAGATCTTTTAATAAAATGTTAAATATATAAATATGAATTGAGTTAAATATTAATATAAGATAAATATTGACATTTATTCAAATTGTGACTTTTTTTGTTGACCAAAATTATTAAAAATCTTATATATTTGATAAAAATATAATTATATTTTTTTATATAATTTTAAAAACTTTAAATAGTGAAATTTGTTTTTTTTATTATGTTAAATTGCCTCAAAAAGGCATATGATACATTAAATTATGATATATTAAATTATATTAAAGTATTTTAAACTTACGTATTCATCCTCTTCATCAAACTCTTTCTGAACAAACAATTGAAAAACTTTAAATTTTATCCACTTAAAAAATGTTGAAAATGTTGTTTGATGTACAATGCAGTTATAAAAGTTAATGTCTTAAGCACTACAATCAATAAACCATAATGAACATCACGGAGACCAGAAACATGCACGGCATGCAAATATATACACCTTCCCATTATCTGAAAATTGCAAAAAAAATAGAATAAAGGTTGATTGACACGACTTCTCCTGGGGTCAGCACAGATGGATGCACTAAGGCAGACATAAGTATAAGTCAAGACCACAGAGATTCACTCAAATGTCGACATTGCAAATATATCCGTCATAATCGCAAAGTAGTTCCTATGTTAATGACGAATATATATTTTAAATGCACTTAAAAAGTTAAATCATTTAAGTTTCTTGTATCATAAGAACTTTTTTCAAATTTTACCACTGATTTCTTTTCATATAACATTGTATAATAATTTTAATAATTTTGACAGTGAATGAACTTATTAACAGAAAAATGCCTGAATATTTTCCTAATTAAAAATTCTCTCCAATGGGTAACTTTTGGTAATTTTTCATTTGTAAAAATGCCAAAATTTCAATATATTGTGATTTGCACCCTTAGTAATTAAATTCTTATTAATAATCATTAAAATACCTTAATTTAAAATACAGACATTCCCCGTTTAATGAAAAATAATTTGCAAAGACGTAATCGCCACATTAAACCTGTCTCCATTTAGGAAAGGAAATTTCTATTTGCAAATATGTCTTCTCAAAAAAATTAGAAAATTTATTCTTTTTTCAATATATTTCCTTTAAGTCACATATCAGTTGTTATTATTGAAGGCATCGTTGAAAAGTTGAAATAAAGTTATATTTTCGTTTTATTTAACACTCAATCATTCTTTGAGATTTAGCACAAATTATGCGTTACTTTAAAAGGTATTGCAAGAAATTTGTTGTAAATATGAAACATTTATTTATAATCGAAAAATAAATGAAGATAAATAAGAGATAAAAAGTGAAAAAAATAAATGTTACTGATAGTGCATGTTAAAGTTGATAAACTATTGGAAACAGTTTTTCAGCATAGAATACAAGTATAAACATACACAAATGTGCTGATTTTAAACTTTTCTTAGATCCATCACAACGCTGTGCTGTAACTTTTGGGGGCCAATACATAATATGACTTTTCATATATATGTTGATTTTTATATTTTCTATCAACTTCTTTTGAATAAATTATTTCAATAAATTATTTCAATTGCATATTACACCAATCACGAGTCACAAAAATATAAAAGTATTAATAAATGAGAATTATAATGAATTTATTCAATTTTAAACATAAAATATAATAATTAATATATAAAGTAAAACTATTATTAAAAAGCGACTCACCTCAAAATTTAACTGGAAGCAATAATAAAAAATTAATAATAACAATAATATAATTATAATATTAATAATAATAATATTAATAATACAGGGTTAGGGCGGAATAAAATCAAAACTGGAACAATTAATTGTAACACTATAGAGCCTCTAATTACGTAATCTATAAAAGAATGTTATTAGCTTACTATTTATTATTGATAAAACCATGAAGTATATAAACCAGCATCAGTCATAAAATATTGGATAATAATTACCGGATTAGGCAATTTATTTGGTAAGTATTCTTATTTTATTTTTTAGTAATAAAATAATAATAAAAATAATTAAAATAATAATAATAGTAATAATAATTATAAAATTATTATAGAAATTGTTATACTGTAACATTAAAAACAATTCTTTGCGTTTATACTTATGAGTCTTTAAAATTTACAGTTTTTTTAAAGTTGAATAAATTTAAAAGAAATAAATGGTGTTACAAATCTATCTATCTATATTTTCGAAGGCGGCATTTTCTAAGTTCTTTGTTTTAATTCCAACAAGAAAAAAAAATTTTTTTTTTATAATTTTATATATATATATATATTAAGTTCAGATAATCAGTGTTTTTCTATTTTTCTTCACTTTTAAAATTACAACATTTTTTAATTTTGCGGTGGCAAATTCGCACCTCGCCCACACACAGAAAACTCATAGAACCGGCAGAATTATGAGAATATTATTATCTAGAACCCAAGAAAATAAGAAATTGGTCAAGTTCTATTGCGCATACGCAAGCACCACAAGAAGTTAGATTAAAATCCCTAAATAAACACC
Source organism: Schmidtea polychroa (assembly GCA_959609185.1). Classification (NCBI taxonomy): domain Eukaryota; kingdom Metazoa; phylum Platyhelminthes; order Tricladida; family Dugesiidae; genus Schmidtea; species Schmidtea polychroa. The sequence continues at coordinate 244,553 of CAUHTR010000023.1, read as the reverse complement.
AAGTAAACCAGAGTAAAATACATTAGAGAAAAGAAAATAATTAAAACATTATAAAATGTAAAAACTGATGAATAATAAATATAACATATTAGCATAAACAAAAAGTAAGAAAAATAAAGAAAAAACCACTGAATCGCCAAAAAATACAGAAAGTGGATGAAAATCAAATATGGCGACTAAAAAAGAGAAAGTGGAGGAAGTTAAATAGAGAGTTAATTAAAAAGTAGAAAAATTAGAGAAAAACCAAAAAGAACCAATTACGAAAGAAAGAAATAATTTGGTTTTGAGAACCTCGAATGCGGGGGTGGACAAACAATGATTAGCCAGACGAACCATGCAAACAGGAAAACACTATAAAAGCCGGGATTTGAACCAACAAAATACACTATTACACGTTTTCTGACACATTAACGAAAACTCACACTAATACTTATTCACAACTCTTTAGTACTTATTCGAAATAAACAGTAAGATTTATATTTGATTTTTATGAATGATTCGTGATTTGAGACACTCCAAAAATCTTATGGATGCACAGTACCGGTCAAGAGTTCGGGCTTCGCCGGCTAGGGACTGAAAAGAGTTGTAGGTCTACGAGGTAAAACTCTTCGGACAGTCTGGTGGGCTTTAACAAGGTAGTTTTAAATTAGTATGTGCTGTGGTGGTCTTCCAAGGGTGGTCCTGCGCCGAATACAAGAAACGATCATTCTAATCATTAGATTCTAGATAAATAAAATTAACAAATTTCTGTGCTATTCCTTTCAAAATTTGCACAAACATTAATGTTGTTAAAATTATTTTTTTTACAAAAACATTTTTTATATGATTATTTGGAGTTTTGGAGATTTTCAATAAATTAAATAAACTTTATGTAAAAGTTGGTTTAAATATAATTTTTTTTGTAATTTCAATTTTAAATAAAGTTTATATGGTTTTTAAATGTGTTAACATTTAGATGCGTTTGAAATAAATCAACCTTATTTAGAACGAGATGGACTGGTAACTGAAAATCGCACGCGAGCAAAGTAAAACTTTGATGATAGTGTCCACCGAAAATGAGTTTCGGAAAGAGGACCCCGAAATTAAAGTACACTGAACTATGTAATGTCATTCCAGCAGCTCAAACTTCCGACACTACTGCCAAGACTGAGACACTACTGAGACGTAAATCCAATATATATATATATATATATATATACAGCGCCGGCTCTAGCATTAGTAGCGCCCCGATGCGAAACTCATTTTAGACGCCCATTTATTTTATTGGTTTTTTGGAATTAACTTAATTTAATTGGCAATATTAAATTTGTAATAAAAACATTAAAAAATTAATAATAATTCTTTTCCAAGTGAAATACAGGTTTTATTTTGTTTATATATTTTTTTATTTTATTGAAACAATATTATAATATACAAAAATTACATAACATACATATATTTTGTATAAAAATTGACAAAACTATTATTCTAGATATTTACTTTTCTAGCTTTTAAACTGGCAAATTCATCAATTAAATTATGTATATCTAATTTGTCGCATATATCACTTTCAATCGATATCATTGCTAAACCAACTAATCTTTCTTGTGAAATTGTTGATCTTAAATAATTTTTAATTAGTTTAAGCTTCGAAAAAGATCGTTCTCCGCTAGCAACTGAAACTGGTAAAGTTAAAAATATTTTAATAGCAATTACAAAATTGGGAAAAATGGAATCCAGTAGATTTTTATATATATATTGCAAGATGTTTAGTGGGTTTTCAAAGTCTTTCAAAAATTCCTTTGCTATTTTTATTTCATTAAATAATTCTGTTGCAGATATATCTTTTTTCTCGCCATCGGTTAGCATTATTTCTAAATCAGAACAATGTTTTTTTAATGTATTATCATCCATTTTGTTAATTTCTTTTATATTATGTATAAATTCAAATTTTTCACTATATTTTGTGAAAAGATTAAACCTTTCTTTTAAAGAATTGATAGTAATATCTAAAATTGGCAGAAAAAATGATATTTTATATTTAAGTATCGGATCAACTGGCGTTTCGTCTACAGATTCATAACCAAAAATTTTTTTCTTTCTTCTTCGTAACGTATTATCTTTGAATTTCGCAGGTATTTCTAAATCAGCTGCTATATTTTCTGCCGTTTGAAGAATAAGACTAAAATTTTCATCGGATCTATATTCTTCAATAAATTTAATAAGACTATTTAACGCAACTGAAGAAACATTTAAGTTTTGATTTGGATTTTGGAGCAGTTTACTAACAACGTTAACTTTACTTAAAACATCGTACCAAATAACCACTGAACATATAAATTCATACTCTTTTATTTTGAAAGCCACAGCCTTAGCTTCATGCTTTGTATTATTATCTATTTCTAGGTTTTCATAAATGTCAACTAAAGCATCTAAAATTTCAGCTATTTCAAACCTAAGTGGACGAAGGGCATCGACTCTTGATTCCCACCTGGTGGCTGACAAAGGTTTTACTGTAATTTTAGTATTTTTTTTTAAGAACTCCCATCGTTTTGTTGAAGCGCTAAAGAAATTATAAATTGTTTGAATAGTGGAAAAGAAACTAAATGATTCTGTGTTAATTTTGGCTGCATCATTCACTACTAAATTAAGTGTAGGCCGTTTCAAAATAAATTTATGCATGTATAATTTATTTTGTTTTGCGAAATAATTAAACAATTCTTAAACACTTCGAAAACTAGTAGGCCAGTAGTTTTTCAAGGAAATTTTATTTAAAAAAAAAAAAAAATTCTTATTAAAAAAAAATTTGTTAATGGTTTTTTTGTTAAATATTAAAAAGAAACTAAAATTCTAAATTGTTTAGCGCCCTTTCCGAGAGGCGCCCCGATGCTTTGCACCCACCGCTTCCAACTAAAGCCGGCCCTGTATATATATATATATAACTTTTTCTAAGTTCAGTTATATTAAATGTTAAAGGAAATTTGATTATATATTATCTGAAAATATTACCTTGAAATGTTTAACAATTTTCTGATTGTCAGTCTAAAATTTAAAAATTTCATAAAATACCCTAAGCCACAAAATTTGTAATAAATGGTACTTCTGATTCCATTGATTCAAATTTAGTAGATGAAACAGTTTGCTTTAAATGAGAAATTCAGGTTAATTTTAAAATTATAATAATTTTACTGATGTAAATTGTATCAAATTATCTGTCATTATCTAATAAAAATATTATACAAATATTTTGTAAATTAATTATAAAAATTTTCATATTTCATTAAATTTTACTTCTAAATATTGTTTTTTTTCCTAAAAATAAATAAAACACTTTAAACATGTTATTAAATTTTAAAGTAATTTTTAAAATTTGAAACTTCGTTTTGAATATTATTGAATTATTGAAAAATTAAAATGTAAATTTTAGTTATTTCAGAATATTTAATAATTGTCAATTTTTTGCCAGGTAGTTCGAAAGAAAATGACACATTTCCCCAACCAACATAAATGCCAATTAAGGGAAATTTGATCGTTTTTTGTAAGAATTTTGATGGTAAATATGATCTGCGATAATTAACCATTTGAGCTCTGATCGTTTTTTTCATTTAGTATTCAAATTTGCTGAATCGAAAACGATGAAAAGAGGCGATTAAATATTTAATATCTTTCATAATTTTTAACATATTTTAATAAAAATTTATAAGATATTTTTGCAAATAATGTCAAAGTTTGCATGATAACATATGGGGCGCGATGGTGCTAGCCGCTCTTTTGGCTTAAACAACAAAGAACGGCATGGCGTTCCTCAGCACTCTAACGGTTAATTTGAATGCTGACTACATCTGTAAGATTACAAAATGATCAAAATTTTAAACGTCACTAATCGCATTCTGGAATTTTCAGCAATAAAGATTCCCAAAATGGGTCAAATCTTTAAAACTAAGCACTTTGGACAACTTCAATTAAATAATTTTATTATTAAGGTAAAAAGATTCAATTATAGAGAAAAAAATGAGAGAGAACGATTTCGTATTTGTGTGACCAGGACCTAAATTATATTTTAATAAATGATTCCACCTTTGACAAGTTATTTTAACGTTTATTTAAAGTAGTCAGAGCCAAACTTAATGACGAATAATCAAAATTAAGCAAATTTGAGATGAAAAATAATTTTTAAAAATGTACAAATTTATTTGAATTTTAATATTGAAAAATTTGAATTTAATTTTTAAAACTATTTTAATTTTGTTTTGATTTTTATATTTTTTCAAATTTATCACTTATAAAACAAAAGAAACCAGAAGAAAAGATTTAATAAGAGAGGAGTAAAAATAGAAAGATTTGATAAATTTCATATTGAATTAAACAGGAGCAGTTTAGTTAGCAGTTTTAGTTATTTAATAAACACTGCGAAAATAGCTTACCTATTTATTTATTTGAATTATATTAACATTATACAATAATGTACTTAAAAAAATGTTTGTATTGACTGATAATTTTTTAGATTTAATTGTTAATAAAATTGTTAATAAATCATTTCATATTTTTTTAATATTTACCAGGAATTTTTGGTATATACTTTGAAACACTTGACAAAAAGCTGTACCGAAGATTTACATTAAACAAATAAAAAATATCGATCAATAAACTTTAAACAAATGAATATATAGAAAAGTGAAAATAAATGAGATCAATTGTGAGAAATAGTAATGGGTTTGATGAAAATAGTTTAATTTTTAATAGTAAAACTTTTATTTATAAATTTTCCAATGTGATCATGCAAAATATTGTCAACTCTGCAAAAAAACAGTGGAAATATTTATTATACATAACATATTACCTCTATAGTAGATATAGAAAGATTATCAGTAATTTTCTATAAAAGATAAAATGAAAAATTATTATTTTAAAAATAACCAATAAAGTTTCTTGTAGAATCGAATTTGGACCCTGTATTGAAAAATTCAAATATTTTCTCACTTTTAAATATTTTTACATTATACAAATTTGGAGATTGAAGGAGAGATTTCTGGAAAAGAAATATTTCAATTTAAATAATTTTATATATAAAGAGTAAATAAGCGATGGTAATCAAAATATCAACAAATCTATTTACTAGAATGGAGCCACTTCAATTGTTAAGAAAATCCGTATAAAACTTACTAATGGACGATAAGATTTCTAAAAGAAATAATCTTTTATTTAATGTATTATAAAAGATGTATATATATATATATATATAAAAGATAATTTAACTTAATCTAAAAATAATAAAGCAGTCTTCTGTTGGGAAGCCATTCCAATAGTAAAGTAAAACCGTATTAGAATTTTCCTCCAGGAAAATATTTAAGAAAATAATAATACAACTTTAATTATTTAATACAAATCAAATGTTTACAGTCAAATCGGAGGTTTACATTTAACCCCTTAACGCGCACTGACGTATGTGCAGTGACGTGATAGTTTTTGAATAGTTTTAGTTTATTATTTTTCAGCTAATAAATATTATTATTTTATTGTTACATTATATTGTTATTTATTGAAATTGGTCCAAATATATATTTTCTTAAAGAAAAAAAATTGTTTTTTTGGTCGTTTTGACAGAAGTTTGACAGCCTTTATATAAACTTTAAATATATATTAATATTTTGGGCATTAATATATATATTTGCATTTTATTTTTGTTTAAATAATAAAATAGTAAGAGATTCAAATATTTCAAAATACAGAAAAAACTATCAGATAAAATGCACATCCAAATAGAAGAGTTTCTTCCAACTAGTAGAAAATGCAAAGAAAAACAAGACATGTATACTTCCAATACTTGGCTTGTATTAATTGTTATGATTTTTCAATTCTCTACAGGTGCTATTGAACGTAACAATTTGACCACTAGCTTAGTATCATTTTGTCTATTTTAGGAATTTTTTGAATAGAAAAATTTTAAAACAATATAATATAATTCCATAATGCCGGTTGATGTGTAAAACTGATGTATAAATAATATGAGTAATAAATTTAGTTAAATTTACCAAGTTGATATCAGTCATTTTAAAAATGACGGTCAAGTAAGATTTTTACAAAATAAATTTTAAGACTTGAATTTAGATTTCATAAAGATATGAGATTATTCAAGCTCTTAAATATTAGTTTTATTCGACATTTTTTAATATAATTTATTTATAATTAATTTTTCATCATTTTTATGAATTTAAATTTCGAATTATTTCGATTTAAAGTGAATTAGATCAATTTTAAACTATAAATAATTAACAAAAAAAAATAATTATTAAAGAAGCATTATCGTGGTTGATACAATATCCAGTGTCATTCAATTTCTATATTACTTCATGACAGGTGATCAATCGCGAATTCATAATAACACATAAACATTTTATTGCAGCATAATAACAATTTTTCCGTGTCAATAATATTAAACAATCTTGTAGCTGAACTCTTCTCAATCATTTTATCTGGAACCTGTCTTCGTGTAGCTACACATAAATTTGATCTCATATTATTCCTTTCTGAGCACAAAACAATATCGATTCGGCCATTTTGATCTTGAGCACATTTCAACAAATTTGTTTGATCCATATTCAATTCACCAGGTACAGATTGAACTAATTGTCGGTCTCGAGATAATGTGATTAGAGAGAATCCATTACCCAGAATTTTAATAGATTTGATAGATCTGATAACATCGTCTTTACAAATAGTTTCTATTTCCATTTTGCTGCGGGTTCTATTCAACCTTGCCACTAAATCATCGAGATCCATCAATCCCCCGTTATATTTAGATGTTGCCATTGTAACTTTCAATAAATTCCAAACAAAATCGAAGAGAAATCGTTCTATTGTTATTCAAAAAATATGTTCAGTAAAATTCAAAACAACTAAAATATCAGAAATTCCAAATCATTCGACAAACTTCAATTCAAAATAAAATCTATTCGATATGCCAAATAACTCCAAAAGGCATGCGCACACAGACGCGGACAAGCAACAACACACAATCGGCCGAAACAGATGGCACAAAATAAAAAAATCCGACTCTCCATTGCCATCCACAATCTTACGCGTCTGTGTGCGCACACAACCAAAACAAAGAAAAGAAAAGCGCACACAGACGCGCATTGAGCTAATAATTAAACAGTAGGTGTTTCGAAAGTTTGCACAATCTTTTACTATGTATTGATTTTCCGTATTCAATTTATTTTTACTACCACTTTCTAAATTTCTATAGATGATTTTATTCGATGTAACTTTAAAAATTAAAGCACATGTAAGTTTGTTTCTAATATTAACTTATTGATTTTTGTATGTTATGGAAGTTTTTATTTCCTTCAAATAAGAATAAGCGTGTTCAACAACACAGGCAACACACAGGCAAGTTTATGTATTATTATAAGAATTTTTTTTCCAATTTCACCAACATTGTTTTTTTCCATTGTATTTATTACCTATATTATACATTTTATAAATTTTTCTAATAATAGAAAGTGTTGTCTAGTGGGACTAGGTGTAGAACATAAATGATTTGAATATTTTAAACTGATTAAGAAATATATTTTGTTTAAAAATTACAGATTGGTTTAAGATTTTCAATTCAAATATTTTTTTTCACACACAATTTACACACAGAGTACTAAAATAACATCTAATTTTAATATAATAATAAATATTATAAGATAACGCCAATCAAACATTTTTTTCACGATTAATTTCGACAGTTTTCCTGTCATCATCAGGTGGGATATAATACTCATTAAATAAAGGATTTTAAAAAAGAAATACTGAATAAATTAATTAAAAATAAGCAAATTGATGAAGAGTTGTTTAAGTCCATTCGCCCAATGGGATCACAACCAGCAAAAATGTATGGGCTTCCAAAAATCCATAAAGATGGCGTGCCTATGAGACCTGTTTTATCCATGATTGGCACTGCCCAGTATAAAATAGCCAAATTTTTGGATGGATTATTAAAACCATTGATACGATCAGAATTTGAATGTAAAGATAGTTTTGAATTTGTTTCCTGCATTGCACAATATGATAGACAAAGTATGGATGAAATTATGGTTTCGTTTGATGTTTGTAGTCTGTTTACTAATGTACCATTGGTTGAAACAATTGAATTATGTTGCTTGTTATGGAATGAAAATATTTCTGAACATCATATTTTGGATAGAACAGCATTTCGTGAACTTCTTGTATTTGCAACTTCAAAAATCAATTTTCTTTTCAATAATGAATGGTATCAACAAATAGATGGAGTTGCTATGGGTTCTCCTTTAGCACCAACGATGGCTTCAATTTTTTTAACAAGCTTAGAAAAGAAAATTGCATCTTTCCAAGGTATGAAACCCACTGTTTATCAACGGTATGTGGATGATATATTTCTTATATTTGAAAATCAGAGGCATGTTGACCCGTTTTTGCATTATATGAATAGTCTACATAAAAACATTGTATTCACATGTGAAACGGAGAAAAAATCATCGCTTGCTTTCTTGGATTTGTTAATACAACGTAAAGAGAAACACTATGAGACAGAGATTTATAGAAAACCAACTGATACTGGTCTCTATACTTCTTCCGAAAGTTTTTGTGAATTCAAGTATAAAAGAAATATGGTGAAGGGGTTGATTTATCGTGCATGGTCTTTGTCTTCTACTTTTAAAAATTCGGTAAAGAGTGTTGACGTGTTGGTTGAACTGTTGATGAAGAATGGTTATTCAAAATCCTTTTTAGTAGTTATGGTGAAAGAGACTGTTGACAAATTTATTAAAAATCCTAAGGATCCATGTTTGAGAAAATTTGGGTGTGATCTTGTTGAGACGTGTGAGTCTGATGAGTTAAAATCTGTGTGTGATTTTGTTGAGGTGGGTGAGTCTGATGAGTTAAATAAATTAAATAGTGTGAGCAAGGATGATGAGCCTAAATTTGTGTTAGTATTGCCGTACTCAGAAGGTTTTAAGGATTATAAAGTGAAGATAAGAAAGCAGTTAGGGAATTTAAACTATAGGATAGTGTCAACTTCATGGAAAGTACGCAATATGTTTATTAATAAGTCAAAGACTCCGGTTGAATTGTGTTCCGATCTCGTTTATCAGTTTACATGTAATGGGTGTAATGCCACATACATTGGAGAGACTTCCCGTCATCTCTGTATTCGAGCTCGAGAACATTGTAGACCGAAGTCTTTGACCCATATTGGTGAGCACAATAAGGGCTGTAAGATTAAAATAGGTATGTCTGATTTTAAAATTTTATTAAAAAATTTCGATAATTGTTGGGAACGTGTGATTTGTGAGGCGTTGTTGATAAAGTCATTGAATCCAAAAATTAATGTGCAGAATGCAGTGAATACTTGTATTTTAAATGTTTTTAAATAATTTTTTTTCCTGTATATTGTATGTATTGATTGTTGCNAATGGTTTCAATAATCCATCCAAAAATTTGGCTATTTTATACTGGGCAGTGCCAATCATGGATAAAACAGGTCTCATAGGCACGCCATCTTTATGGATTTTTGGAAGCCCATACATTTTTGCTGGTTGTGATCCCATTGGGCGAATGGACTTAAACAACTCTTCATCAATTTGCTTATTTTTAATTAATTTATTCAGTATTTCTTTTTTAAAATCCTTTATTTAATGAGTATTATATCCCACCTGATGATGACAGGAAAACTGTCGAAATTAATCGTGAAAAAAATGTTTGATTGGCGTTATCTTATAATTAAATCATTGCCATGTATGTTTAACTATTTATTCAATAAATATTATGTAAAAAAAAATTATCTTGTATAGAAAACCCTTAATAGTGGAGTAGAATAAATTGCTATATGAATAAATAAATAAGTTGTCAATTTTATAATTTTTGTCTGGATACAGTCAATATGTCACATTTTTAAGGATTAAGATAAATTAGACATTTAACGAAATTAAATTAATGAAAAGCACCAAATCCAATATATACAGAATCACTGTCATCTTCAGGTAGAATTGAAAATCAAATTAAATCAATATAAATTGCTCTTTTTTAAGCAAACTAATTAACTAATTCATTAATTTTTTTAAAATTAATTTCGCTAAAAATTTACAAAATTCTGTTTTTTTCAATTCAAACTTTAAAAATTATAAAAATTTTTAAAACTTTTAAAACTCACAAAAGTTGAAATCAAACTTTAATAAATTTTCCACAAAATCACTATTGATTGAAGCAATTGATTAATATATAATAAACTCAATTTTGTGGAATTTTGTAAATTTTTAGTGAAATTAATTTTTAAAAAATTAATGAAAAAAAAGAGCAATTTATATTGATTTAGTTTGATTTTCAAATATATTCAATTCAAATATTTTTATTCACACACAATTTACACACAGAGTACTATAAATATTATGTAAATATTATGTAAAAAAAATTACTTGTATAGAAATAAAAAAAAGCACCAAATACAATGTATATATATATATATATATATATATATATATATATATATATATATATATATATATATATATATATATATATATATATATATATATAGTATTTGGTGCTTTTCGTTAGATTTAAATCAATGCCATTATTTAGCGATTGTTAGAAGAAATTAAATTAATTAACTAATTTAATAAATTATATATTAATTAATTTTGCATTAAAAATAAGAATTATATGTAAATAATAAATAATTGTAAATAATATATTAGCAACAGGGCAGCCGACAGCAATTGCGGGTGCCTAGGCACAACATTTAATGGATCCCTAAACAATTGTTAATCGTAGAACGCATAAAATAGTGTAGATGACGTTTTATTTGACTTAGTGTCCAGTGGCCCGTAGGTGTGTTTTATAGTACACAAATGATACGCATAATTTCAGTTTCAGCAATCATGGTTAGTAAATATAACATTTTATAATTCCAGCATTAAAAAACTCAAAACTTTATTTAGTTTATTTTTGAATATTGATACTGATGTTGATCTAACTACTTATTGATGTTCGTTCAATTAATTCTGATGAAATTGAGATGCTTGAACTGTAAACTGATTGTTGTTAAGTCAACTTAAGTGTCAGTAATATTATATTTAAATACATAACAAATCGAACCCGGGCACTGGGCATTTGTACCCCTACTCCCCCCCCCCTCTCGGCTGGCCTGATTACCAATTTAAAAGTAAATATAATAATAATATAAATGTAATTTAAAATAATATAATGTTTGTGGAATGAAGCATGAAATTTTCTTGCAAAATATATTGCTTATTTAAATATTTATTTTTGTTATAATTATATTATTTAATTTAATTTTTAAAAATTTTGAAATTAATGGGTACGGTCAATTTTATGACAAGTTTAAAAATTTCTAAAATCAACTATTAATTAATTACTATTAATTAATATTACAATTTATGTTAAATTTAGTAATATATAAATTAATATATAAATAAGATTTTAATTTAATAGTAAATCTTATTTATATATTAATGTTATATGGCAGGGATATTCAACTGGCGGCCCGCCGAAATTTGAAAAAGGCCCTTTCAATATCTTGGAATATTACACATATAAAAATATTTGGTGATATCTGCATAAAAGTTTGTAAGTTTGAATAGGAAACGGGGTTTACTTAATATTTAATAAAATTAATATGTGTTTAAGTGGCTGTGATCATTTAAATTTCTTGGAAAATGCGTCTAACACCAGAAAAATTAAAAGAAAAAATGGCAATAAAGTTATTAATTTAAAATGGCCAGGAAAATACATAATAATATAAAAATAAATGGTAAACATTATAATACTTGGTAATAGAATAACAATCACTAAAACCAGTTTATTTTTGTTACTTTGTAATCCGCTACAAAACTAACTACTTTTTAATTGATACGGCCCTCGATTGCCGTTACAAGAAAAATTTGGCCCTTCATAATATTTAGTTGAATACCCATGTTATATGGTATTCACATTAATTCAGCGATGTCGAAGAATTTAAATGAAATCCGGATGTTCTGACTGAATGTCACTAATAAATCTCTGTACGTACATCGTGTGATTTACACATGATGCAACATTACTACCTAGTCAACTAATCTAAAATGTCTATTAATTAACCATAAGAGGTTTACTGTTTCTATATTAATATATTTATAAAATATAACACCAAAAATAATATACAAACCTTTTTTCTAATGTGTGGCTATTTGAGAATATATTATTAATTAGTTGGTATTTATTAAAAAATTATAAAAACAACCACAACAGTAATGTCTTCATTCTGAAATTTGTATCACAATAATTTTTTTTGATTTATAAAATATGGAATAACCTCAACCAATTTTCGCAAAAGTTCTTTTCTCTATTATAAAAATAATAAATATTTTCAAAAAATCAAAATTTATTTTATATTTTAAAAAGTATATTTTAAATACCAAATTTTTGTGATAAATATAAAATAAAATATTAATCAATAAAATTGTTATAAAATTTTTAATTTTCTTTTAAAACATTCTATAAACATAAAATTATAAACATAAAAGTAAGCCATGAATATTTTGGTTTGACTGCTATAGTAACTAAATTTTAAATTTAAGCAATTATTTTGATATTAATATTTTTAGTGTTGGCGCTTAATGGCGTGTCATTTCTTAAACGTGTTAGGGGGTACTGATGGATTTGGACTCGGCTCCTTCCTAAACGCCTTCATGATTTTTGTACTTATACCATCTGTGTACCCATGGCGATGACCATGTTACTGCTGTACACAATGGCTGAAAATCCATGAGCAGGTGAACTCCATTGCTAAAACTAATCCTCATGATATATTCATTTTCGGGTTCTGGACTGCCGATAAAAGGTCTTACGTCATTGTTCATTATCGATCCTGTTATTAGATTATTGTCATGAATACATTTCGTTATGGTAGTCATTTCTGGATGTTTTCTAATGTTATCTTCAAAATCTTTGCGCAGGGATCCGCCCTTATTTGTCTGTTAATAAATGTTACTATGTGTCTGCCGTAATATTTATGAATATTTAACTTATGATTCAAATATTTTTATCAGGAATCGGCTCTTATTTCCAAGTTAATAATTGTTGTTTCATACTTCCCACAATATTAAAATTATTCTTCAAAATATTTGACCAGGAATCTGCATGCATTTCTAATTCTAACCTATGTTTAACTAAAACTCTTACAGCAACGGACCCATGGAGAAGCCTCCACATTACGGCCCAAAATCAACTGAGTGGTTGAAAAAGCCAGCATACCCACAAGTCTGAGCATCCCGGAGGTACCTTAACTATGGTATGCTGAATTTCCACTCCACTGTGACTATTGTTCATAATTAATAAACATAAAAATTAAAAACGAGAAGTTATATATTACAAAGAACCAAAAAAATAACTAGAACTAAATTAAATACAAAGATTTATTACCTTAAAACATTACATAAAATTACCAAATCCAATTCAAATATTCCACGATGACATAAACCGAAAACTGAGAGGGTGCGACAAAATGTTTACACTGTCTGAAAACCAGTTGTTCAACTGAATTTGCAATCAGTATTTATACTGATTTCGACTGTATCCATGCATTCATTGATTTAATTAATTGATTTATTTAATTTTTATTAATTTCAACAATTTAATTTTGTATATTTTATAAATAAACTATAGTCAGAAAAATATGACGTCATGTATGATAGCTGTTTGCCTTCTGGAGCTTTTTTTTGAAAGAAACTTTTTAGGGGGCACTGCTCCAGTGGGCTAACTACTTAACTATCTACTCAAATCAACTAAACACCGTAAATAAATTGTAGACTTTCTTGAAAGATTGAATGCAAGTTACATAATTGAATTGCCTACAATAGTTTCTGAACTTGACAAATTCCCAGAAGTTTCTCAGTAGAAGGAAGTTGCTGACATTACTTCTATGCAACTGTTAACTACAGCAAAAGAAATTAATAAATCAATAAATTATGGCATGGCACGTAAACTAATACCACCTCGATGTCATTGGCTTCAAAACTTCAAAAGATAGTTGACTCTATTTGAAAATGAAGGATTATTTGAAGAGGGTTTATAGATAATTAAAAGACAATAAAGCCAACCAGCATCGAGTCAGAAATATCCTTTTCTTTTTCAAGGTTTAATAAATTACAAAGTTCTTTGGATGACAAAATTCTGGACGAGCTTTCCTTACTCAGATGCCACTTTGAATAACAAAAAAAACGTTATCAATTTTTAAACAGTATTTGTTAATTTTCAAGCCGCATTGAATTCATTTTATAGGTATAATTTTTATAATATATAAATGATTAAAAACGATATACATATCTTACAAATAAATTAAATTAATAATTAAACATACATGACAATGATTTAATTATAAGATAACGCCAATCAAACATTCTTTTCGCGATATATTTTGACAGTTTTCCTGTCATCATCAGGTGAGATATAATAACTATGTAATTTATGGATTTTAAACAAATTTATTAATTTTATAAAAACTTTTCTATTTAATAAAAATATTTAATTATTTTTAAAATTTAAAATTAAATTAATATATTATTTTTAAAAATTTTAAACATTCAAAATTTAATTTAATAATTTAAAAAATTTTTATTAATTATTTAATTTAACGCAACAATCAATACATACAATATACAGGAAAAAAAATTATTTAAAAACATTTAAAATACAAGTATTCACTGCATTCTGCACATTAATTTTTGGATTCAATGACTTTATCAACAACGCCTCACAAATCACACGTTCCCAACAATTATCGAAATTTTTTAATAAAATTTTAAAATCAGACATACCTATTTTAATCTTACAGCCCTTATTGTGCTCACTAATATGGGTCAAAGCCTTCGGTGTACAATGTTTTTGAGCTCGAATACAGAGATGATGGCAATGTATGTGGCATTACACCCATTACATGTAAACTGATAAACGAGATCGAAACACAATTCAACGGAGTTTTTGACTTATTAATAAACATATTGCGTACTTCCCATGAAGTTGACACTATCCTATAGTTTAAATTTCCTAACTGCTTTCTTATTTTCACTTTATAATCCTAAAAACCTTCTGAGTACGGCAATACTAACACAAGTTTAGGCTCATCATCTTTGCTCACACTATTTAGTTTATTTGATTCATCAGACTCACACACCTGAACAACATCACACCCAGAATTTCTCAAACATGGATCCTTAGGATTTTTAATAAATTTGTCAACAGTCTCATATTAATTATTGGGAACGTGTGATTTGTGAGGCGTTGATGATAAAGTCATTGAATCCAAAAATTAATGTGCAGAATGCAGTGAATACTTGTATTTTAAATGTTTTTAAATAATTTTTTTTCCTGTATATTGTATGTATTGATTGTTGTGTTAAATTAAATAATTAATAAAAAATTTTTAAATTATTAAATTAAATTTTGAATGTTTAAAATTTTAAAAAATTAATATATTAATTTAATTTTAAATTTTAAAAATAATTAAATATTTTTATTAAATAAAAAAGTTTTTATAAAACTAATAAATTACATAGTTATTATATCCCACCTGATGATGACAGGAAAACTGTCGAAATATATCGTGAAAAGAATGTTTGATTGGTGTTATCTTAAAATTAAATTAAAAAAATTAATTTTATGATTTTAAAAGAAACTTGTGTTTTTTACTCTACATTAATTGTTTCAACAGAGGAAGTCAATCCCGGGATTGGGAGCCTTAATTCGAACGATATTTATCGAATTTATTTCCCTAAAAAATTCCCTTCAAACCTTGATGCGATGAAAGGAATTGTAAAATGCTAAAATATTAGATATGTATTTTGTGTTTGAATTCCTTTTTGTGAATAATAACTTCTTACCTTCTGAATAATATGCCGCTGTCTTTTTGACGTTTGCTATAACAAATATTAACTCAAAAATCACTTAACTTTGAGCTACAACCTTTATGATCATTTTTGTTTTTTCAGGATGCTGAAAAGTTTTCAATCATATAGTTTTGTTTAGTTAAGTATTATAGACTACCCAGAGGGCGGAATTAGGTTCAATCTGAAACGAAAAAAATAATAAAATATTTTTATGATTATAAGGTTTTTATCAAAACTCTTTTCTTATCGAAATAGTGTGTACCTTACAAAATAGTCTTACAAAAATACTTATAAAAATTATTGAATTTAAAAAAAAGGTCAAATATATACATTTATTAAAAAGCTTGAAGACTATGAATCAGTAAATATATCGATGTTTTTGATATTCATGAATTTTCGGCATTGCCTTTTTCAAATGAATTTCGTGAATATCAAAAACATCGATATATTTACTAATTCATAGTTTCAAGCTTTTTAATAAATATATATTATAGTTAATAGGTAGTTTTTAAATTTTTAAATTTGATATTTGTTTTTTATTAAAATGAAAAATATTGATTTTGTATGTTCAATTTTATATTTCTTGTTTTCCTAATGCCGAAGGGAGGCAGAAGCGTAGCGACAGTATTCGACACCTGTTACAAGGTATAAATTTTGCGCCCCCCATATCACTAAAACATTGGAGCACAGTATTCGGTGTCATTGAGAAATAAGAGCACAGTTAATTCTGTTTTGAATAATTATTATATTTTAATTTAAAATAAGAAAGTTGAACGAAAAAAACCGATGAATTCTGGTTTTATGCAATCTGAAATGTTACTTTTTTTGTAAGACAACGATTCGAAAACCAGTTTTTATGGTTTATTCAAATTTATCATGTAACATTTGGCATTTTGTTTCATCAATAGCTGGTGACATATAATGCGCTTTTCCCAAATGTTCGTGACAATTACTGGTTTTGTTTTTTATGGGTTTTTCCTATGTAAGTTGTGATACATCTTAAACAGGTTTATTTATAAATAATGTTTTTTGAAAAACGCAAGAATTTAATGATAGAATGGCAAATGCAATCACTATGAAAATATTTGAAATATGAGAGTTGCTAAATTTGGATTTGATGGAGTTGGGATAATGAAAGTAGGATGAATGAAGTGTGTTAAAATTAACTAAACTAGATTGGTCATATATATATATATATATATATATATATATATATATATATATATATATATATATATATATATATATATATATATATATATATATATATATATATATATATATATATATATATATATATATATATATATATATATATATATATATATATATATATATATATATATATATAAATTACATATCTGTAACAGGAAAAATAAAATTTATTAATTCATTCATTAAAAGTAATCTTACCCGTTTTCCACGCATGAGCCTATATAAGAGATCCGAATAATGCGATGACTTTATATTAAGTTTAAACTAAAAAGAGCAAATACAAAAAATTACTCTTTTTCTTGGATTTTTTCCAAGTAAAAATTTCCCCGACCATCCTCTTTTACTCTAGAAAATATATGAAATTTTAAAAATATATTGTGACAGGGTAGTTTTTTTTAAGGGTTTATATGCATATTTATATGTGGTGATTTTCCATCTGTGATTTTTTTGCGTCAAATGAAATATTGTTTTAATAAAATTAAAAAAGAAATTAATTAAAAAAACTTTAAATAACCTTTGTTGAAAGTTTGTAAAAAATGTTTAATTATTTTTTATGTTAAATGACAAAATTATTATTTTTTGTAAATTTGTTTTAAAAATCGTTTTTAGTTAACTTTCTTTGTAAATCTTGAAGTTTCTTGATTTCATATAATCTGTATATATAATCAAGAAAGTCAAAACCAGATTGTGGAGGGTTATTGAATAAATTCGACAGAAAACAAATTTTAATCTAACTCCGCGTGTTCTTTAAATTAAAAAAAAACAAAACCAAACATAATAAATTTTGTTTTCAATATGTTAATTACAAAAATTCAATCTTTCGACGATACGAAACTGATCAATTATAACCACAAAACAAAATCCTCTAAAAACTTTTGAACAATTATAATACTGTTTGTCTTTGACCAGGAATGAAAAATTAGTCAAACTTTGCCTTGCTAAACCGACATTAATCTATCCATATCGCTATTTTCTTAAATCTTTACCTAAAATAAATAAAATAAAATACAATTATTCTACAGCCTCGTGACAAGCCTTAACTATGCCTGTCAAGCCCAGGAATTTTGTTTTGTTATTAAAATGATTAATGTCGGCAACAAGATTTGAATTAATTAGTCTTTTGCTTTAAACTTTTTGAGATAAGTCATGCTTTATTGATCACAACTATATGGTTTTTCAACAGAAAAGAAAATTACTAATCTATATTCAATTTTTAATTTTTATATCCTGACAAAAGAAGGAATCCAAAATATTTGAAGATATCTTCAACTGATAAAGTAAATGTTGGCTCACCTTTCTGGACAGCATATTTGACTGACTCCTTATATATGTTACTCATTATATCTTCAGTAAAGCATAATTTGTAGAGATCAATGGGCTTATTATTGCTGTTCCTCAAAATTGTTATCATGGAAGGCTCTGCATCATTTGATTGACACTCAAGCCTTTTGATTTTTGTTTTAAGTACTCTAGGAATCCACTTACGCGGTTGTTCCTTTGCTATGGATTGCTATGGATAATATTTGACACGTCGTAATACTGGAAGTATTTCTGGTTCATATACACAATAAATCATCCTTGATGACTCTTACAAATATATCACTTTAGTATAAAGTTTATACTATAAACAGTCACAGTAATTTATTGAATTTGAACGCTTTAGATTATTTATGGTTTAGTAACAATTACAGATGTTTAAATAAAAGAAATTTTCATATAGAATATTTTCATGTAAAATATTAAAAAATAATAACCTCAACAAGAATCTTGTTTAAATGTGTTTTCTGTTTTGTTGGCATATTTTCAAGTCGCTAAATTCAAAATAATTTTTTAACGTTAAATTTCATATTTAAATTTAAAGTTTTTAACTATATCCATTTATATAATATATTTTGACTGTTTTATTGGCCTGGGGCACAAAAAGTACAAAATGATAGTTAAGCATATGTAAAATATAATTGTTAGATACATTTTATCTAAATGACATTGATTTGGCCGATACAATTCTAGAAATTGTACAAATAACCATTTAATCTATATATATATATATATATGACCAGTGTGGTGATTTTCCATGGTTGGTTTTTTGTTAACGTTTTTGTTAAAAAAAACTTAGATTAAATAAAAAATTAAATATTTGGAAAATGAAATTTAATATAATTCATGGTAGAATTGATGTTAGCGGGATTTTACTAACATTACTAACACTTTTTGTGAATAATTGAAATAATATTTAAAATTTTAAGGTGTTAGTGTTAATTCTAAGACAAATTTAAATAATTTCTTGATAATTTGCTATATTTTATTGACTTGTTTTTAAATTTTAAATAAAAATTAATTTTTAATGAGGTTAATAATTAGAGTTTTTTACAATAATCAAGTGATAGGATAAATTTTGATGATGACTTTGTAATGATATTGAATTTGACTAAATAATTTTTTCATATATTTTCTAAGAATATTTAAACATTGATGAACTTTTAAATATTGAAAATCTAAAGTTGAAACCAGCTAATTTTATCACGATGATGATATATTTGAAATCTTGAAAATTATTGTAAAATATACTGAAATTTGTGATTTAGTTTGAAAGATATATCATGTTATAGTGGCTATAATTAGCAAAATCGATGATCAATCAACACATTTCATCTCTAGTTAGGTATTTGATGGTGAATGTGGTGAAATATTTGTAGAAAATAATGATTTTAGTGAATTTTGATCTTTTAGTGAGCTCTTTGAATTTAGCTACTAAATTATTTATATGGAAGAATGTTTGTGACAATTAAATAAAATTCATATTTTGATGAATTTTCTATGGATTTTAAGATATATTAAAGGGCTCAAGTGGGTGAAATTAAGGGATATAGTCGGTTGGATTTAGTGAAGGTTAAGATGGTAATATATACGATTTTTTAAGGGGGTGTTTAATGGGGTAGAAATATTTGGTGAGGGATAGGTTAATGTTTCGAAATCTCTATTTAAATATTCTTATTGGTAAAATATCAAATTTTCAAGGGAAATATTCAGCTATGAATTAATAATAGTTCCTGTGAAATTATATCGTTTTAGAGGTTGTGGTGAATGTTATTGCACAGTAATTTATGTTTTATAACCAGTTTTTATTAATTATCCAATGTTTTATTAATGGTTAATGATCAATTTACTTGGTTTTGACAATTATATATTTGAAATCTTTAGAATTAATTGATATCAATGGTTATTGCTTTAAATTATTTTATTTAAGAAGTTATTTTATTCATTGTGGGGATATCAGAGAAAAAACTTGAGAAATATTGACTTAAAAGAGTTGGAAAACAACTAAAGAAAAGTGATCTTTATTGAAGGAAATTTATGATTTTAATTAGATTTCTAGAAATTAAATAGGTTGAATATCAGTTAATCTATTGAAGGAATATTGTTATCGGGTGGACAAATCTTTCAATGATATTTTGCTAAATTACCTTATTATATTATTATTATTTTATATGACTGAATTAACCAATATTCATAAATTGATCGCACAAAATATCCATGTTTTCGTTATTCAAACATCTTAACCTATGTATTTCTCGCAAAGATTTACTACGCCCAATGATCATCTCATTAAATTAGAAATAATTGTTACTTTATAATATATATTTCTAACTAATAAGCACCTTATTTGGTTAAATGATAACCATATATCTGTAATACTCCTTTAATTATTTTTGCCTCAAACAAATTTACTCCAAATGATAAAGAATTTAAAATTATCAATGAATAATGACCATGTTTTTCTCATATTATTAACTATTGTAACAAACATTAGATGAATAAATTACCTTTTGTTTTAAATGACTGCAAAGTTAACCAATAAATTAGTCGCTCGAAATAAAAATTCGGTAAGTTACATTTAAAATATTCACGAATTTCTGATCATCTCACTAAATTACCTAAGTTTTCTAACTGATTAATATACTCTTGCGACATGTTGAATGTGACCATTACCCTTAGGGGGACAGAATATCTTGTCGGATAAACTCAGATATATAGTCTTTATTGATACATCAAAATACTGTTATTTATAAATTAACTAAAAAATACTCAAAAATACTATATTATTTTACTAAATGATACCTTAAATGTTTTTAATATACCTATTTCTAAAATAAATCGACCGCTCAGACCAGCAACATGTATGGATGTAGTATTATAACCACCCATTGTTAATTTATTTCCAGTGTCACATCCCTCAAAAAGGCCGTGAGTTTTTTAACAAAACTGAGCTAAAAGAAACTGAAACTTTCCAGATAACAACTCACCTGAATGTTTTGAACAAAAATGAGCGAAATTGAGAACAGGGTGATAACTGAACAAACGATTAGATGGCGATTAACTAGTTTATTCAGGGCACAACCCTAAATATATAACATGAAAATTAAGTTTTTAACTATTATTAATTATTTTTAATTATTAAGTTTTTAATTATTATTTATTGAATTCGTTGTTTTATGCCAGGAAATACTAACAGAATATTTTTTAATTCAAAAAATCTTCATTATAAATTTTTGAATTTAAAAAATTAAATGAAGTATTATTAAATTTAGAATACATAAAATTATAATATTATAATATTATATAAAATTATACTATCTATTAACTATTATATTAACTCCAATTGTTTATATATGTTTAAATAACTAAATTTAAATTATTTAAATATACTTCTGATATAACTTTATTTCTTTCGTTTTAGTATCCATATTGTTCAAGTAAGTAAATAAAGAATTTACTACAATATTTTAATTATTTTACTTAGTAAATGAAGAAAATGAATTATGAAGAAGATGAACCAGACAAAATGGTGAACCACTAAAGGAAATTATGTGTTATATAGATTTAGAGATTTCTTAAATGAATTAGCTGATTGTGGATGTCCTTCAACATTAATGTTTACTTATCAGACTTAAATTATGTAACCTTTCTTTCAACGGATGTCAAGCAAAATGGGAAAAACCGATGTTTTAGCAATTAGATATTGTAAAGTACTCGTCATACCTGAAGTTCAAAGAATATGAAAGATTATTATTAATGTATATATATATATATATATATATATATATATATATATATATATATATATATATATATATATATATATATATATATAATGTTTAGGTATCTGTGTTGTACGGTAGGAATTGATAAGAAATGATATTGAAAAACTAAAGTATACCACAAATAATCTAGCAGGCTATTGGATTTAGGAAGAAGTTCATTTATCAAGCATGTGACGATAAAATGTTAGATAACATCTGTAAGTTAATTGCTTTTAAATCAATACAAATTTTAGCAATGAGAGTTGACGCCGCATCAGAAACTAAGCAAAGAAATACGTCTAACTTGCAAGATGTATTCCATGAAATCATGATCAAATGGCCCGATGGAGATAATAATTTTGAGATAGATTACAGACTAAATCCCTTAATTAATATGTATTTACAAGCTGATCGTCGTGGTGGGCGGCCTCTGAAAACATATATTGTTGTTGTTAGTGAAAACATTAATTAATTTGGTTATAGTACCAATGACGCATGTATTTTGAAATGTATTTTAATACGTTTCGAATGTGCTGGTAGTTGACTACCCAGGCATGCTAGGCGTAATGTTCCGTACGGAAAACTATGATGCCCAGGTTCTTCTGACCCCACTTGGGAAGGCACCGACGACCCTTGTGGACGCGAACAAATATCCACCGTGTCTTTCAGGCACTGATATTTGGTCACTGATATTTGTTGGTATGATGTAATGGTCTTGGTGATGTCATCGATTACGTAATAGTTCTTCGTTCCCGGGTCCACATGTTACCCTACTACCATTCGCAGCCCAATTGTTTCGATTCTTTGTAGGACGATTCGACATAATTTGGGTTATATTGATGACCACCACATTTATATAAATTGTTTGACGGCCTTAGTAAACATGCGTTAACGGTTTATTAATCTTCATTCACAAACCGATGGATCCAGGCCCAAGAGAAATTACTCATCGTACAAACTCACAACAATGGTGTCAGAAGTGGCCGCCATAATCCTAAACGTTTTACATTTTTCATTATTGATCTATTTTCTATTTCCTTTAACTTTATTTCTTTACAGATTACAGATCAATGTTTTTTTAAATTATTAAATTCGTGTTACATGTAAAACAAAATGTTGATCTATGATTCGACAATAAGCGAAGATAAAAGAGCTATGATGTTATGCTTGCTTTTATTTGTGTCTTTTAAGATTATTTCGATTTCAAGAATTACAAAATATCTTTAAATAAAATTCTGTAGATTTATTTTTTAAATAAAATGTTTTCTAAATGTTCGTCATCTCTTCAGCATTGCAATTAAAATACGGACAGAAACAGCTAAAGTTATAAATTTTATAAATGTGATTTTTAATAGGGATTTAAAACTTGCTCATCAGAACGAGAAAATGTTTTTGGAAATTGGGATAGGTTTTCATTTAAATTAATACTCGTTGAAATTATATATTCGGAATTTATAGGTTTAATGAGCCTACTACTCAATACCCCGTAATTAAATATTGAAATCTGACAATAAAATTGGTATTATGATTATTTTTCTTTTGTAATACTTTATTCTCTTAGGAATACTTATTTCTCACTTTGTTGGGCCTTTTACACTTTATGACTAAAAAAGGAAAGTTTTATTGTGATAAATTTTTTTTCATTTAAAAGGGACTTTTCTTTATGATGCCCTTAATATATAGTTTATAAGTTTGCATATAATGCGGTAAGGATCGTTTTCATGAGTTTCCCATTATTAATGTTTGTTCACTGAAAATTATTACCGACTAGCATGGAATCGGTTTAAAACCTAAACACGATTACAAAGTGTCAAACTCACTCACAAAAATGCTATAAAAAGATAATATTTAAGTGTAATTTTAAACTTGTAACTTGTAAATTAAAAGTCTCACATATAATGTTGACTTATTTGAAATTGAGCCCGAGGACATATCTGTCAGTAAAGTCTGTAAAAAAATAAAATATCGTTAACTTGACCATACCAAGTGATTCTCAATCAGTTTCAGCTATAACGAAAATATTTTTTTATAAAACCAAAAACAAGACATAAGAAATTATTTAGAGCAAGTAAACCACAGACTGATTTAAAATCGTTAACATACAATATATATTGTACATTAGAAATCACGGGGAATAAGAGAGGAATAAAACAAGATAAATAGCGCATTTGTGTTCTAATTAAAGTGCTGACTTCTTTGAGGAATAAATAGCGTTTAGCTGAATGAAATTGAGAAATAACAGGTCTGTTATAACCTTAGATGTCCGGGTCGGACGTGCGCTAGAATGGCAGTAACATCAAGTTTAATTCCTAGGTTGAAATGGCCAGGTAACCTGCTAAATCACTGTCGTATCAAGAATAGTGAATTGAAATTATTCCGCTTGAACGAGGAATTCCTAGTAAATGCAAGTCACCAGCTTGCGCTATTTACGCCCATCCTTTGTACACATACCGCCCGTCGCTACTACATATATTAAAGAAAGTTAAACACAAATCCTGAAGATAAAACTAGAAACTTTTTCCCAATGGTAATGAAAATAGGAACCAATATATTGTGATATTTGATACTATTTGATATTTCAATAAAAACATATCAGTGATTCATTGAAGTGATTCTTAAGTGGACTTGGAGGTGCGCTAAATGGGTTATGTATTAAGCGGGGTAGTAAAAAACATATCACACGAAAAACATATCAGTATGTTTTTTCATTAATATATCAGATATTAAAACAAATTATTATATAAATTTCATTTATTTATATTGATAATAACGAAAACATTGAGAATCACTTGTTAATATAGAATAAATCACGAAATATTTAAAGCAATATTTTCTATGAATATAATTACTTTTTAATTTTTAGTAAAATTAATTAATTAAATCATAAAATGATAAGTATAACATATTCTACAAGTAATAATTTAATTGTTTAACATCTTTACTGTATTTAAAATTGGAACGATATTTTCCTCATATTTAGCATTATATTCGTCCATCTCCGATTGAGCAATGGTGTCCAAGATTTTTTTTCTAGTGATGGAATTGTATATGAAAAGAATTTCAAAAATATCCAATGTTTCGATGTCATTCGTGTAAAAATAAAACCATTCATAAATCTAAAATATAAAGATATTACAAATAATTAGTTTATTATAATTTAAATAATTTCATTTCTACATCCAATGGACTTGGAGGTGCGCTAACTGGGTTATGTATTAAGCGGGGTAGTAAAAAAGTCGAATTTTTAAAATATTTTTTATTTAAATACCTACATCTGACTTCTTTAACATAGGAAACTTAATATCCATTATAATCTTTATTCAAATACAAATTAAATGTCAAGAGGTTAACCTCTTAAGTGGTTTATTTCGTCAAACGAAAAGCTGCGAGTTTTGTTATCCGCTAGCGTATATATACGTCTTGGGCATAGTGTTACTAAAAATAAAATAATATCTTATTGGATGATATTTATTAAGATAATATGTTAACAAAAGTAATATTTATGATATATTTTTAACATATTTTGTCAATTTAGTTGACTTATATATCCGTCATAGCCACTTTAGAGGTTAAACAATCTAATGATTTAAATAATCGTCATTACTATGAAGGGTGACCAAAATTAACTTGGAGAAACTTGTTCAAATCAGAAAGTTTTCAATTTTTTTTATTCTACATGTTTTCTATGTGTTTTGTCTTTACTTTGCCAACATACTTTTGAATTGTAAAATGAAATCATAACGTATATCAATTCTGGCTTTCATCGGCAAGCGAAGTGACAAGCCGAAATAGTTCAAACAGTTGTCTATGCCGTGAACCAATTCTAAGAACTCAGACATGATGGTTTAATATTAAAAAAAGATGAAACACATTGGTTTTTAGAAATTCCGGGAATCACTTCAAAAATAAATTCTTCAAAATATTGAACTTTATTTTTTAAATGTCGCAAAAAGAAATTATTACCTTATAACTACTTAAAATCTTTTTTGACGTATAGCCATAATTTTCCAACATTGATTTAACATTACAGTTGTATCTATATCGGTGGACAGAGTTGAACTGGATGGCTAACAATAAAATGAGGCCCAAACTTAGAGAGCCAAATATATTAATGCATAAGGCAAGAATTGAAATATTTCCTGAATTATCCTTATTTTTTATGCTATGAGAGAAACCTTAAAATTAAATGCATATTTAAAATATTTTTTTATTTAAAATAAAAATAAATCAGCTCTTAAAATTTTTAAATTAATTTTCTGATTTTAAATGAAATGTCATAAATATTAAAATAACTTCAATGATGAACCAAAACTCATTTTTATCCAAACATTGAATATTATTTATTGAGGGAGACCTGATTCAAACATTTTAAATTTATGCCTACTTTTCTGTTATGTCTATTAAAGGTTTCCCTTAATTAGAAAAATAAATATTTAATACAATTGATTTAAATAACTCTTATTTTATAGAAATTATTCAATTATCTATTCAGTAATGACAATGCGCAAATTATTCCTGTAATTTCAAACAATTTCATTGCGTATCGCTTACCTTCTTAACACTGAATTTATGTCAATAGTAAACACTAATATGAGAGGGAAGTTTATTAGTTATTGATATATACAGTGCCCGGCAACATATGCAATGGCTTTCGAATTCCGAAAATTTGAAAATAGACCTGCAAAATGATTTTACTAAATTAAATAAAACGTTGAATGAATAAGATATCCATTTAACATTTATACAATATTCATGCTAGAGACGAGCACAAACAAAAGAAAAACAATTATTGAAATTGACTACAGGAGAATTCTTGAAAAATAAATATAATCGGCGTATTTTAACAGCATCCTCGTTGAAAATAGAAAAAGGTTTATCCAGTTTCAACATAGAGAGTTTTGAAGCATATTTTGTTTTTATCATATCTCTTTAAATTTATCTTTTCAGCGCTATTAAATATTAAATCTAAAAGTTCCGACACCTGTGGACCCTTACTAATATTTCCATAAGCAATGATTACCCCTCATTAGAAAAAATGACGTATGAACTTTATTGGCAATTAAAAGATATTTATTATTACAATTTTAGTGCATATATATAAACATTGCTAGAACAAATATAAACAAATAATTATAGTATTAATATTAAATATTAGTATTAATATTATAATAAAAATAACATTAATTTTATTTGTACCAATTAATGAGAAAGATTACATTTGTTTTTATAATTTTTTTCTTCTGTTTGTCATTGTCACTCTAGCATAAATGTTGTATTAATGTTGAATGCATATTTTATCTATTAAATGTTTTTTTGTTCACTTTTGATCTGTTTTTGTTAGAAAATTTAATTTATTTAGATTACAAATGCAATATACTTTTCTCCTACACCTAATTCCGAAAGTTAAAAGTTTCTATAATCTAAAAAAAATCGATAAAATTATAATATAGGAACACACAAATCTGTTTGCAAAAATTTAATGTTCCGAAAGTTAAAAGTTTTATTGTAGGAATTGAGAAAGTGGCAGAAAAATGACAGCTCACATAATATAAAATACACGCAAATTTAATATAGCTTTTTTTATTCCGAAAGTTAAAAGTAATTAACATATTGTTAACATATTATTATTTTTTATATATTAAAATTCATGGCAGAAAAAAATTTGAATTTTCAATTGGACAACTTTAAATCCATCTTCAAATCTGACATAAATTTATTATATAACAAGTTTTCAATTTTTCACAAAACGTGCCAACTCACTTATTCAAACAAATTCAGATATGTAACTGTTAAAATTAAACACTTTTGTCTAATTTAGTACAAACATTTTGAAGTCTACTTTTACATTCTCGGAAATCTCCGACAATTTTTGTGTATTGTTCTCATTTAGTCATTCATCATATTCTTCCTAGAAACTATTCCTGTACTTCAAGAGGTAAACGTACCACACAGTGATAAATATTGATGTGATTAATCTAATTAAAAATTATTAAAAACCTTGAACTTCTCGATTTTCAGTTTTGCTTAAATAGAACGTATCATTATATATTTGAATGTTTGCATCACAGAAAAAAGTGTAATTTCCAAAACTATTCAATATTTCATTCATAATGAGAACGCCATCTTTTGATACAAATAATGTCAAATTGTTCATTTTCATAATGTCCTCAATTATGTCATTGACTGTCATATTTATTATTGTAAAATTTATGTTAATGGACACGTTGGGAAATTTCTCAACGGAAAAGATTTTCATGTATGGAAAACATGTTAATACGTCGTCCAATTTTGGACTTTTCGGTTCAAAATATAATTTAATTGGATTTTCTAAATAATGAAAAAATAATGAAATAAACAAAATAATGTTTAAATTTGTTAAATAATAATAATTTTTTAATTTTTAATAATTCTATGATATTTATATTATATTATATTCTGTTTGATCATAACAGTGAAACTGTTGATATATATTTTGTGAGGAAGAGAATAAATAATTAGATAATATATTAAATTAAAACATGTACAGAATTATTGATGTAAGTATTATCATTGAGAAAATCGTCGTCTTGTTTTATCAATTGAGACAACGGTATATTTTGGATTTAAATAAATATTTCATCAACAAATTATTCTTAACATATTGTAGAACGTATGTTTGAGTGACGCTTTCTAATAATAAAAATATATTATGTAAAATATTTTTAAATTAAGTTTTAAATGAAAGTTTTTTGAAAATGTCTTAAATTTCATTTTTTCATTTATAAGTTAAATCTTTTCTCTTTATCTTTTTCCATTTTCATTACCTTCATTTGTTTTGATACTGTAAATCTTGATGGAAAATCAGGGGCGTGCAGTCCAAATTTCCAAATATCTTACTTGAGGTACGCATGAGATATATCTGTGATACTATGGTATTGTCTATACCAGGGATGTAAAACTCGCGGCCCGTGAAATTTCTACAAGAAATATCTACAGTATTTAATCGAGTACCTTGCACATGGATTTATTCCACCACTAAAAGATATCAAGAAGCCCATGTACTTATTATGTATGTCTGTATTTAGAAACGATAGTATAAGACCATGTAGAAATCGTGCATAAAGACAAGGTAAACCAGTTGAACACTTGAAAAAGCTACCAAAAAGAATTTTTGAGCAAGAAAAATAGTATTACAGGCATTTATTCAAAGATCAACGAAAATTGACAATGGGTTAATTGACTCAGATGAAACTTCACAGTTAACTGTTAAAACTAGTAGAGAACATACTATTGCTGAGTTTTTTATTTTGCCAGCAGCGTCTAGTATTATTTTAAGAGACAGGAATCAGAGTGCAAATGTAATTACTCAAGTTATACATTTAAGCAATTCACTATCAAAGAGCATTGAGATAACTAATTGTTCATATGCAAGATAAGAAGTTTGATTTCTAACTAGATGAATCGTCTTTACGTGATATTGAAGCCTTACAAATGGCGTATGTTAGATTTTAGGATAACGATGAACTTATTGAAGAAATTTTCTTTGCTAGAAAACTTAAAACCGACACTAAAGATTAAACGATATATCCATAAGTTAGATTGTGCAACAGATGGCACAGCTTTAAATGTTGGCAGATATAGAAGACTGAAAAACGATGTACCAAATATTTTTTGCAAACACACTGTCAAAAAAGGTTCGGATAGCATCTGTATGCATCTTTCAATATTATAATAAAAACGATAAATTTCATTAAATCAAGTCCACTTCGAGATAAATAAAACAAGGAAGATTTTGAACGTCTTCAATTATACACAAAAGTTCATTGGGTATCGAAGAGTAATTGTCTTAATCACGTTGTTGTACTTTGGAATAATATTTTATCCTTTACTAGCGACAAACAATTTGGATAAGAGTTAATTGTTGCAAAATGTTATATATTTTATTTGTCATATATATTTGAAAACTTAATTTTACTAAACAAACAGTTACAGGGAAAATTTGTAATTTCATAATGTGTAAAAAAGTCATTATTTCTTTTCTTGGAAACCTCAATATTTTCAAAATTAATATTAAACGTCGTGAATTAATCAGTATTGACAAATATATTTCATTTTTATTTAGAAGTCTGTAAAGCGATATGAGAGCTTAAATTAGATATAAAATAAATAAAGATAATTTCTGGATAAGCACTGAAATTCCCCCCTTGGGTGTGCATCCAATCAAATCAATGCTTCTGGAATATTGATAAATATTAATTATTTATTTGTCTCTTGGGGGTTCTTGTTTAAAGAAATATAAAATTCAAATTGTGCTAAAATAAAAGTTTGATTAGTGAATTTATTTTCCTTTATTTTCAAATATTTGGTGATGATGAAGATGAACAATGATATTATCCCTTTGGTTATTGATAATGCATCGGAAATGTGCCAAACTAGATGTTCCCAAGAGGTGTTTTTCTTTCAATTGTTGGTCGACTAAGTTATGATATGAGAAAGATCTGACATCATACATTTTAAAATGAATTGAAACCTTCGCCAAAAGAGCACCCAGTTCTTCTTAACGAAGTGCCACTGAATCCCAAAGCTAACAAAAACAAAATGGCTCAGATCTTGTTTGAAACAATCAATGTTCCTGCTATGTATGGTGTTATTCAAGCTGTTTTGTCGTTTTATAATTCAGGAAGAACTACCGGCATTGTTTTAGATTCTAGAGATGGTGTATCACTGTGCCAATTTATGAAAGTTATAATTATGATTATGATTAAGAAATATACAGAATGGATTTGGCTTGATGAGAATTTAACAATATTCACAAAAGAATGTTATAAAAATAATTATAAATGGTCAGAATATCAAAAGGTAAGAAAATGTAGATAAAAACAAAATTAAACAAATTATTTCATTTCAGATTTCACGAATGAAAATATTTTAATTAGTATTATTCAAAAAGTAATTAAATAAGTATTAAATTTAAATAATTTTTTTTTAATTTTTTTAATTTATATAAATTATATAAAATATTAATGTAGTTTTTTTTTACCATAAAACCAATAGAACTCCTAACTTACCTATATATAAAACTATTCGATTAATTATTGTTTTCCTTTCATTATATAAAAGACTACAATATATAGTATCCCAATTGCTAGTAAAATTTGTACCGAGATTTTTACATATTGTTTTATTGTCATAATAATTTGTCATATTGTATTTCATTGTTAATTCAAATGCCACCAATAAATTGGCACTACAACAAATTTTATTTCCATTCCTAAAAACGCTGAGATTTGGAATGATTTCAAATTTCAGAATTGCTAAAGAAAGAATACTTGATAATTAAATTTTTATCAATATTTTAATATACATAATAAAAACAAAAGTTATGGGTGACTGTGGTGGTCTTCCATTAGTGGTTCTGCACCAAATGGAATTTTTGATTAATTAAAAAAATTAAATTGACTTTAACCCTTACAACACTCCTGGGATATTTTATATCCCAAAAATTTTTGAAAAATTATTTCTATGTCATCTTTATCCGAAATTCAATGTAATATGTGTGTTCCAGTAGTATATGGTATTATGCGAATGTTGTTAAGTTGGTAGTACAGTACTTGTAGTGTATCAACAAGTTCAGGCATGTTCAGTGTCAATTGTAGTGTGATAGAGGTGTGACTGTGCAAACATTTTACGTATTATTTCATTAATTTCAATGATAAAATTAAAAATTCAGTGTTGAAAGGGTTAAACAACCTTTATTTAAAGGTTGTTTTTATATTATCTGTTTATGTGTAAATTATGTTTTTGAAATTTAAATAAAGTATTTTTCGTTTAATTATTTCAAAAGTGGCTGTTTTCAGAAATGTTTCAAAATATGATTGATAATTTATAATATTATTCATATTCTCTAAATATCCATCCATATTTCAATATTAGCAATTTTATTCTCATGTCTTTGCTGATGAGAGATACTTTCAGGAAAGATATTCTTTCATTAAATTGCATCCACTGGCGAATTATGAGTTCACTATGATTTTCTTTTACTGGATCTATTATTAATTTTTTGTACGGTGATTTGTTGGTATTGATTCTAAGGAATCCAGATGGTTTATTTCAAGCCTCAATTATCTGATATTTAATTCAAAACTATCCTGGAGATATCGTTTATAAATTGTGCAATTTTCTGCCGATTTTCACAAAAAATATATATAAAAAAATATATATAAAAAATATATTTTCCGACAATGACGAAGCAAATGACCGATTTGCTTGCTCGTACTTATTATGGATCGTTGCAGAAACGATGAAAGAAAATGTTAATTTAGGTTCTTTGAATGACGAAGTCTTAATATCCTCAAAGGAACAGAAATAAATACAGTATCTGATTTAAAATTATGTCATATTTGGAGTAGAAAAAAATGAACTTATTCTTGTTTATGATTTTGGATTTAATGCCAGCCAAACCAGACGATTTGCAGATTATTTAGTTGAACGTTTCTTTAATGAAGTTATGCTCAATTTGCCTTCTCCATTGTGCAGCGCTACAACAATGGTATCAGAAGTTTCTCTTCTATTTCTCAGCTCAATTCATCATTTTGAAAAGGCGGTTACTCTCGATCCAGATTTTCTAGATGCGCTCTTTAATCTTGCTCACGAATTCAAAGGAGCCTAGTTAAGAAATTACTTTAAAAGGAACATTTTATTAATATTTAAAAAGAAATTTTGAAAATATTAATAAAATTGAAAATTTTCAAAAAAGTTAATTACAGTACCTTCAATCGACCTGAAAATTTAAAGAATGCATTGTTCTCGACGACAAATCTATCTGCCAAATTTCAACTCGATTAGATTACGGAAAGTGGGTTAATTTACCATCATAAGATTTGCGTAGCTCATACAAACCATAAAGTGAAGTGAATATAGAGAGAGTAAAAAAGCATTTCATTTTATACGAAAATTCGGCCTACTGTGAAACATTTTTAACATAAATTTTATTATATTGAAAACTCACTTAACAAATTTTTTTTGAGGTCTCAGCTCAATATCAGTACATTAAACAATGTACAGTCATACAGCCAAAATCTTAACATGTTTTGTAGGTCCCTTGGATTTTGCGTTAAGTAATACATTTGCAACTTCATATTTAAAGCTTATGAACACAAATATTTATCACTTGATTAACATTAATGTATAATAATGCACTGTTTTCCCAAAACGCTAAAAACAAAACAATTAAAGGATGTGTAGACTGACGCCGGGCTGGTACTCCCGGGAATAAGAATAAATGGATTATTTAGCACTATACTGAAGTATTTGACAAAATATTTCTGAATGATTATTTCAAAAATTAAGAGAAATTTAATCTATTCTTGAAATGATGAAACTGGAAGTACCTTTCGTTTTGTAAATTACGACAAATACAGAACATAACAATGCATATAGAAAATATTTAAAAAACAAAATTTTTTATTATTATATTTTTCGATACAATTTTTCAAAATAATAAAAAAAATTAAACCATTTTTCTAACTTTTTAAACTTCGTCTCATAGGAGGTTAATAATAAAATTCTTATAAAATTTTTAATAAAATTTTTATAAAATTCTTATAGGAATGGTGCAATAAGTGCAGCTGTAAAATATTTAAAAATAATTATAATTTGTATAATTTGAATATACGGAATATGAGGAATACACGTCTAACAAAAATATAAAATATTTAGGCATTTTTGTATTATAATATATTCAAATAAAAAATCATGAAATTCGCGAAATTAATTAAGATTTCACTACCCAGTCACTCAAAGTTTTGACATTTCATTTATTTTCATTATGATTAGAGAACAATTTTTCCTGCCATGTAACAAACATTTTCGGCATTGCTCATTGACAATGCCAAAAATTTGTATTACACAAGAGGAAAAATTTACTTTTAGTCCTAATTAAAAGAAATGACATTTTAATAGAAAACAAATCAAAGGTGAATAGAAAAATAAAGGATGTTATTGATACTTATAAAAAGTATTTTTTCATTTTTAAAATAGACTTACCTGTTAAGTCTATTATCGAAACAAACGATTTTCGAGTTCTCATGCTAAATTTCGAATTAAAAACTTCGTAGTTATAAATACATGTAAGCGTATACAAATTTGGTACGGTGTTCAATGGAAAAAACAGTTCAAAACTTTTATTTATTCCAGTAAAATGTTTGGTATAAGGTATTATTTTCCATTGAACTACGAAATATTCCAGATTTTTTCTTAGAAAATCGGAATTAGTTTTACAAATGACGCTTTCATTCATCAACTGAATAGAGTTGCTTATGATGTACACGTCAAAGGGCTGGATCAAATGAACTAGAAAAATGAAATTTAAACACAAAATCAAAATGTTAATAAGTTAAATTAGTAAATTTAAAAGTAAAATATTCAAAATACATTATTATGTTGGAGAGTCGACAGAGATATTTAGTAAAAGATTTATATTTTTGAGGTCTCAGTATTTGAGATTCTCAGCTTTACTGGTTCTTATATAAATAAAGGAAGATAAGTCTTGATACAATTATTTATTTAAATATTAAAATTTACCAGTTCAAGTTTAACACTGATTTTTCAATTTCACTATCTGTATAGAATAGCTAAATCAAATGCTTGCAGAAGTATGTTTTTTGTTTTTTATTATGTAATGCGTGCTGTATTTATTTACTGTAATTTACAAAATTTATGTAGAGCGTTTTTGTCTGCTCTGGGTTTTAAGTTTTTCTAAGGATTGACGCCTGAATACTCTTCTTGGAGCTGATTTTTGGGCAAAATTAAATTATTTCTTCGCGCCTATTTATATTAATTTTTCTGTAATAAAAAATAAAATATTATAATTTCCGGCTTATTCGCACGGATTATTAAAATATTTATACATGCTTTTAATAATGACGTTTTATTACTATTAACTATTGACATATGTTTTCGTGCGTATATTTAATAATAATTTATAAAATCTCGTTAAAATAATATAAACATTATAAATTTGTGATACCCAGTTAGACATCCGTAAAAAAATTATTTTACACCATTACAAGTTAAAAATGCTAAAGGTTTACGGATGCACTTGTAAACAGTTTCTGTGTATAGACGGTGTCTCCAGAGGCGAATATGATTTTTCATACGCTATGTTTACAAGTTTTCAGATATATTTTTCTGTGATTTAGTTAATTTGCAAGTGATGTGATTTCCAGTGTACCAGGGAAAGTATGCAATAGAGTTGAATCAGCAATATTGTATACTTACCTGGCACGAAGAGAAATCTTCGCATCTCCTGCATAGTACTGATGAGAGCCAAAAGCTCGAAACTAGTCTAGTATTGGAATTTGCACTGGGTATCACTAAGCTTGTAATGTTTATAGTATATATTATTATTTAGATTATTAATGTATTTTTGAAGCTACATACCCTATTTATTTTATAAAAATTAGTTTTATGAACTCAAAAACCAAATGAACTGAATGTGAAATCGAACTTTGTTCAAATCTTGAAATAAATTAATATTTGTCTATGAAACTGAATACTCTTACATAATATGTTTTATTGTATTTAAGCATTCAGAGATACCTATTTCATAAAAAAATTCATCTGTCGGATAATGACGACATGTCCCATGGTAATGTCATTTTGCATGATATAGGACATGTTGGCAATGTTCGACGTCGAGCATATCCAACGTGTCCCTATAACAAAACAAAACCTCCAAATAGGACCCTTCGGTGTGTCTCGATATATTATATTTATTTTATGTTTTCAGTAAAAATGCAATATTAAATAAATTACAAACCCAAAACTGAAATCCGAATTTAAATATCTGCATACCCAAATAATTACTTGTGTCACTTTGCGAACATTTTCTAAATTTCAGGTTTCCGCGAAAGGGTTAATAATATAAATAAAAAAAATTAATAATACACAAACTTTGATTAATTATAAGTTAAAATACATTTATAGCTCTTCAAGTACTCTTATAATTCCTACATGTTTTATTATCATGTCCATATGCATATTTTTATTTTATTATTTCGCTTGACAAAAGGTCCTTTATATATTATGAGACTCACAATAAACTCAAATGAATTCATACTTTTATATCGAGAATTTGCTTATGCTTCTTATTTTCAACTGTTTATGTATTTATCGTTTTTTGTCATCATAGGCAAAGTCATACCTTAGCCGATATAACAAATATATTCGCATATTGAAAATTCTGCTCTAACTTAATGGTTTGGCCGAATATATAGAATTAAAAAGAGAGTTTGAAGACTATAAATCAGTAATATATCGATGTTTGTTGATACTCACGAATTTTCGGCACTGCCTTCGTATTATATTTATTTCGTATTTTATAATAAATTTATTGGTTTAATTATATTTTATTTTAATTACCCAAAATATATTTCCTATTTTTTTAAAAATTTAAATTTTAAATATTGCAAAAAATATTCTCTTTTACATTCTTCTTCGTTAGTTATGTTTATTTGAATAATTTGTATCTCAAAAAATAGATGAAAAATAGATTTTTTTATATCTTATTAACATTCGTTTAAAAATACACATAGGGAACCTAAGACCCTTTAATGTCTTTTTGTAGCTTTGGATGAGTTTAGTTTATTTTTAAAATTCTCAAATGCCGCAAATTCTTAATTGACTTTCATTATTGTAAACTGTTTTGAGAGGTTATTTTATTTTTAGAAATAAGTTCATTCCTGTTTTATTACCCCCAACTTTTGTCGATATCATTAGTTAGTTCGCTTTATACATATATTTATCTAAAATTATTCTACAAACTAAGAACGATGTAAACAAACATGAAATCATATAACCTTCTTTCGATAAAGTAGAAAGTAAAATATCTGTGAATTAGTTTAATTTGATTAATGATTAAATTAATTTACATACTTTTTTCGCCGATCGGCATTGTTTGGTGATCCCCTTTTGTGTCTATGACCTTTATTTTCCCGTAACATTTGCATGTTATTAGATAAGTACCTGGGTAAGTCGCACTAAAATAGGAAAATTTGTTATTGTAAACTGAAATCATTGAGGAAACATTTTTGGCTTCGATAAAAATGTAAGTGTTTAATGGCTTAACATTTGCGTCATAATCAAGAAGACATTCAATACTTCCATGATGGTTCAATACATAAAATGGTAAATTCGGAAACATGAATATTTCTCGATCTAATGTTAAATATTGATTTTGTAATTTATTAATTAAATAATTAATCAATCATAAATTGAAATGTTTCCGTACTGTAATGTATAGTTATATATTTTATTTCTTTTTAAACAAGGTTACGGGACGCCTTGCTATTTCGTTGAGCGTATGTCGCGCTAGAAAAAGGAATAAAGAGACTATATAGCGATAATTTACTATGGTGAATTAACGCTATACAAATATCGAACACAAATAAAAAATCAATAATAAAAGTGAAAGTTAAAAGCTTATCACAATTCAACAATCAAAAAGAAATTTATTCTGCTATATTCTGAAATTTGATATCAATCATCGGAAATTTCCCTCAAGTAGTAAAGAAAATTTTTGAATAGATTTATAAATGTAAATTCGCCGAAATTGAAAAGTTTGACATTCTAACTTCGCACCATCTCTAAGGTTTTTGAATTTTTTTTTAAATAAAAGTTGGAATTATAATTGTTCGTTGGTTTGTTCAATTAATATTAATTTAATATTACTTTTGTCATTTCATTGTCATATTATTTTAATATTATTTTTGTGATCTCATCGTCATAAAATCTCTACACAACACGCACCCCGATTGTCCCGCCACATTTTTTAACGATGACTCTATCGTGCTCTCTAGATTTCCACACACACACACACACACACTCACCAACACAAATATAATATAGTCTATATATAACACATATAGAATATATAGAATATAATACCACCGCAACCTCCAATCATAATACGTACCTTCAAGCAAACATTGAAACTGTTACTATTAATGAATATTAATTTTCTGAATATTATCGAAACTTTTGATAACTTGTGAATACAATTAATAAATGTAACTAAATAAATGATTTAGTAGAAAATGTATTTTATTTGAATTTGAAATAATATTTATGAAATGTAGATTTTTAATCTTTAAATCTCTATAATATCTCTATAATAATAAATCACTTTTGTTTTAATTGTAATTTTTTAAGTATGTGAAAATATAGATTTAATCATATAAATTAACTTTATTATCATAAATTATATTCAATAATTAATAATTTTTAATAAAATAACTTACTAAGAATAAGCTTGGTTTCAGTCACCGTGGTGGAATAATGCAAATTTATGCAAGTGATTCTGTAAATTCCACTTCTAAAATAATTTTTAACAATGAATGAATCATTATTTTCTGAAAAGTTTGCTTTTGTATTTTCACTGTAAATTTGAATTATTGAAGGAAAATTGCTTATTGTACGGCAGGTCAACTTATCCTGAGAAATTAGAATTTCTTTTAAAGGGTCTATGATTTCACCTCTTTTACCTGGAAACGAAAAATCTTTTATATTATTCTTCAAATCGTTTTGTTTGTATGGTTATTGTCAAAAACTTATCTATTCTGTTCTTTTTTTGAATTTTATTATAGTGATAAAAATAATTGATAAAATTTGACAAATAAAATTTTATATTTTTAGAATATATTACGAATGAAATTGTAAAAGATCACAGTATATAAATATGTGTTAAACAGGAAATTGTTAAAAAATTGTTTATTTATTAAAAAAATTGTTTATTGTTTAATTATTAATGATTGATAAAAATGTGAAATGTTGAAACTAAAATATGTTGGGTTATTGTTAAGCGCAACATTATGATAAATCTAAAATATTGTTCGGTCTGCGGCCTGTTGGGAAATTTTGGAATTGAACACCCATCACAAAAGGTTTGACATCCATGTTTTAGTAACATTTGTTGAAGCCGTAACAAAATGCTTCATACAAATATATTATCACGATCGACCAAATATTGTTCTTTAATAAAACTGTATATTATACTAAAATTATACTAAATATAAAAGAAATGTTCTTATTGGTTCACATTAATCCCATGGAAAATGTTTTAATATAATGTAATACAGTGGTTCCCAACCTGTGAGTTGCCTGAAAATTTGTCAAGGGTCGCCAGAGACCTTCTAAAAATTAATTTCAAAATTAAAATCAACTAGATTAATTTCATTGTTTGTAAATATAATCAAGGGGTCACTGCACCATAAAGGATAGGAACCCCTGATGTAGTGCGCATCATAAATTTGCTTGTTTTATGAAGTAAAAATAAATTAAACAATAAAATCAAAAAAAAAACCTGTTAATGTAAGGTTTATCCAAGAATAAGAATGATATACGTAAGATGTTAAATTATCAAAGATGTCGTCGAGTGATGCACTACATACTAGAATATAGTTCCCAACTTCTGAAATATCTTGAAAAGTCAGAAATAATTTATTTATATGATGTTTTCGAGTTATGTTGAACTTCAATTGTTTCAATTGTATTGGCCTATCAATATACCAATATAAACGAATACTTGAAGGAGGCGCATTGTAATTAATCGTACAATTAACAGTCTCTTCTTTCTTCAGAGAGCCTGTCCATTCAATGAGAGACATAAAGACCTTAACTAAAGTAAAATTATAATTTATAATTATTAATTTAATATTGTTTTATTATTATTATTATTATTATTATTATTATTATTATTATTATTATTATTATTATTATTATTATTATTATTATTATTATTATTATTATTATTATTATTATTATTATTATTATTATTATTATTATTATTATTATTATTATTATTATTATTATTGTTATTATTATATCACATTGCTTGCTTTTAAGCTTGGTCACAGAAAATCTATAAACTGAAAAACATAGTGTATGAAGTTTGAGCATGAAGTTGATTCAACACTGTTGTATACACAGTTATATAGAGAAATCTTCGTGTCGCCTGTATAGTAAAATCTCGAAATTAGTCTACTATTTAGACCTGGACTGAGTATCACAAACAAAGTTTGCGTTGTTTATTTTAACCCTTAGTAGCCTTATTTACGAAAGTGATTTTCTTTACTTTTAGTAAAATGTGTTTACTTGTTCACTATGCCGCGAAAGTAATATGTCATAGATAATGACATTTGGTTTTTTTAATTTCGTTGGAAAGAATATTATACAATAGTAAAATATGAACAGCCAACCTATAAAAAAACTAATAGTAATGTGAACATTCGGTTTAAAAGATTGGTATCAAAATTGAAACTCTAGGTTATTAAGCGTTAATAGTGTCAGACATCGGAGAAAAAATATCACACGCTTACTATATTCATATTATTGTTATTAGTATTAGTATTATTTATTATTATTATTATTATTATTATTAATATTGTTTGGAAAAAAATTAAAAAA
Source organism: Schmidtea polychroa (assembly GCA_959609185.1). Taxonomy (NCBI): domain Eukaryota; kingdom Metazoa; phylum Platyhelminthes; order Tricladida; family Dugesiidae; genus Schmidtea; species Schmidtea polychroa. The sequence continues at coordinate 203,932 of CAUHTR010000023.1, read as the reverse complement.
TAAATTATAAATTAAAATAATTGAAATTGCATAAAATTTAACCTAAAATGTATTCATGATTAATTTCTTCCAATAAAATAATTTTTGAATTTTGTTTGACATTGATGAAGCACTGGCATTTTAATTTAACGGAACTAACAAAATTTGATAATTGGTAAAATGGTACTTCAGTTTCCACACCATTGTTATCAATATAATATAACTTTTTCTTCAAATCTGACTGAATAAACTTTATTGATGAATGAAAATTACATAGGAAAATTCTGGGTCTATATAATAAATGCACTAAGTCTGGTACAAATTCTAGTGTTTTATCTAAAATGTAAACATTTAAAAATTTTTAATCATCACTTATTTATTATTTAATTATAAAATTCAACTTATAATCATTATTTTTCATAATATAATTAAATATGACAGAATATAGTTAATATTTGATTTATCAAGTAATGTAAAACAATAAAATGTTAATTTAAGCCTTTTGCTGCGAATAATGTATTTAATGAAAATATTTTCGACTATAAAACAAGGATTATCTTATAGTCGAAATTTTTTCATTAAATACATTATTCGCAGCAAAAGGCTTAAATTATCACTTTATTGTTTTAAATAATAAATGCTGCTATTAAGAATTAATCACTTTATATTGAGTAATGTATTTATATAATTTCAAATGTATACTGTTTCAATGATTATAACTTCAGTTTTTTAATTCACATATAATTAATATTTAAATAGCAAAAGAATCCACATAAAATGTATAACTTTTCCTCTTACCGAAGATGTTCAAAATTATCACCGTTCTGGTCAATACACTGCTGATAACGGTTGATTCATAAACTTCGACAAAAATTCTTCCATTGTCGTCGATTTTCTGGTGTAGGCTTTATTTTTAAGGTATTTTCACAAAGAAAAGTTGAGGGGCGTCAGGTTTGGGGAACGGACAAGGTATTCTATTGTATCTCTTCGTCCAAGTCATTTGTTTGAAATTTTTCTCATCAAGATATGAAAGATATACATAACAATGACAGTGTGGAGGTACTTCATCCTGTTAAAAATAAAAGTTGCCATCTTCAAAAAATGCGTGATAAACAGATACTTATAGTAAATTCAAGTACTTGACACCTGTATCACTGTACTGACAAAAAATATGATCCAATTAATCCTTTGTTTGAAATGCACCACCACACTGAAACTTCTGGTAAATTTGCATGGTCTCCTTTCGTAACATGTGAATTTACAGATGCTCACTAAGTGCAATTATGTCGATTAATTGTGCTATTTAATTTGAATGAAGCTTTATCGTTCCAAACAATCTTCCCAGAAAATTGAGAATCCTCTTCACATTTTTCTAAGTAACTTTCGTAAAATTGTTTTTTTCGGTTCGAATTAGCCTCATTGATGTACCATTGTTGGAATATAAAATTTCCACCTGCAATGTCTTAAAATGCAATGGACACTTGATTTGTGATGTTTGTCTTACATATTTTTTCGATGTTTCGCAATAACTTGCCAGTACTGGTTCTTAGCTAGTGTTACCTTTTTGTTGGTTTAAAAGTGATTAAATAATGAATTTTAAAAGGAAATCCAGTAAGCATTTGAACATTCGATATGAATTCCGACAGACTGAAAAAGATTATTTTATAATTGAAAATTTTCTCACTTAATAAATATTTTGTACCAATGACTTTTCATGTCATTCATTTGTTTAACATTTAATTTATGCTGAGAACAAGAAACCATAATTTTCTATTTCATAAATTGTTAGAATATTGATGATTTTAAAATAAAGCGACATTGTAAAAAGTAAAGAATTAAAATAAATAATTATTAAAATAATTTATTTTTAATTATGAGGCTGTGTACAAAACACAAAGAATAATAATGATTCAGTAGATGGTCTGTACATTTTTCTTGAGCAAATTCTATAGCAGCTGCACATAAATTTTCACGCGTTTCAATTAAAGTTTCTTTAAGTCCATCTAAATCAAGCGCTGCATCGGGAAAATTCATTTTCGGATCTTGTGATCTTTTTTAAACTCGATCAATTTTGTTCAAAACATTATAGCAAAAATGAATCAAACCAAGAAAATTAAAATTTAAAAAATTTTGTAAAATGATTTGCGCTTCGCTTCTTGTTTCTGTTGTTTGATTGGAGTCTTCATAAAGTTCTTCAAGAAGATCAATGATTTCATTGAGTTGCAAAAAAATTACTTTTACAGCTTCAGATCTTGCACTCCATCTTGTGGTTGTTTCACATTTCAAAGTTAATTGTACAGCATCTTTTAATTTTTGCCATCGTAAAGTAAAACGTGAAAAAAAAGCAAACATTTTCTCAATAGAGCCAAAAAATGTCATTACAATTGGATCAGTTGCAGCTGAATGTAGTCCAGCCAGATTAAGACTATGATTGTCGCAATTTATAAATAAAGCGCGATGATTCAAATTACAAATTCTCATTTGAAGACCAGAAATACGCCCTTTCATAACTGCTCCGTTTTCTTAGCATTGAGAACGACAATTTGAGATATCTAAATTATCCAATTTTAATGAATTAATAATTGTCATTTCAAGTGTTTCAGCATCTTTTGCTTTTGGTTCTATAAATCCAAGAAATTTTTCCTTAATTTCAACATTTTATTTTCAAAATCAATGTCAACATAACGAATTACTTTTGCTAATTGTTCACGATGTTGTAAATCAGGAATGGAATCATAGAGCATCCCAAAATATTTATTTTTTCTAATATTGTTGAGCAAATCATTCTTCACTGTCGTTGCAAGTAATGAAATAAATTCATTTTGAATAGCTGGTGATAAATAAGATGGAGATCCAAGATTCTTGCGACAATTCTCTAAATGCGATGATAAAACTGAATGATATTGAGACAATAATTCAACCAGACTCAAAAAATTTCCTTTATTATGCATGTTTGCATCACTTAATGTTTCAATATGCCCTCGTAATCCTAAATTTTGAAATGCCAGATATTTAATGCACGATAAAAAGCGTTTTAATATATCTCTCCATCGATTTCGTTCTGACTGAATTTGTTGCTCTAAATTCACATCAATTCCAACACATTCATTTAAGCTTCGTTCAGTTTCCTTCAAAATTGAAAATAACTTACGATGTACTGCACTATTTTCATGATCTTGAACTCTCTCAGTGTGTCTCCAGCTGTTAAAACCATTTGGTGATGAAAATGACGATTTGCAATTGGAGTTATAAAATAATACATAGCAAAAACAAAAGGCTGCTTTTTAATGAGGAGAATAGACAAGCCAAGTTCGATTTACTTCAGTTCCATTAGCTAAAATTCGCTTAAACCATGAAGCATTCATAGATCGTCCACCACTTACATCAAATTCAGAATTGGAATTTTGAAATAATGCTGAATTACGCGATACAATTTCTTTAAAAACATTGTGAGAGATTTTTGGCTGAATTGAATCAAAATCAATAAATCCCATATCATGGTGTTTTAATATGTTGGGTGTTTAAACTTGACGAACATCAGATCAGAACCATGATTAAATTTAATAAAGATGACAACAATTTTATTAAAATCCATATCATAAGTTGTCTTTGAGTATTTTTCAGAATAAGTTCCAACCTCCAATTGCTTTCCACCAACTGCAACAGCTCGATGTCCAACTACAGAGCCACTGGGATCAGTTTTGAATAATAACGGTTTGTCCATTTCAACATCATAAGATAATGCTATCATTGAACAACTTAATGGTCGCATCTCAGCCGATTGGGTATAGAGCTGATTAATATCCGCAATACAACGACATATTATATCACAAGGCATTTCATATCCAATTTTATATTTAAATCGAGCTGCTTCCATTTGTGCACGATATACTTGAGATCGACAATCAGGGATCATACCAGTCATAACACCTCCAGTACTTTCAGTGATATTAAACAATCTTGTAGCTGAACCCTTCTCAATCATTTTATCTGGAACTTTTCTTTCTGCATATCTATCGATTTCATTAAGCCAATTTTTAACATTGTTAAACGAATCTTGATCGGTAACATCATACACAACAATAATTCCATGAGCTCCTCTGTAATAAGACGAGGTTATAGTTCTAAATCTTTCTTGACCTGCTGTATCCCATATTTGCAATTTTATAGTTTCACCATCTAATTCAATAGTTCTGATTTTAAAGTCAACTCCAATTGTGCTTATGCAACTTTCAGTATAAGTATCATCTGCAAGTCTGAGTAATAAACAAGATTTTCCAACACCAGAATCTCCAATTAATAGAAGCTTGAATAAATAGTCATACTCTGGATTCATTTAATTATTGTCAACGTTCCGGTTTCGATAAACAGATAAACAATTATAATCGTACAAAGAATTCACAATTCCAGAACAAAATACATAAAACCTTTTATGCAGCAAAACAAAATATAATTTCTACAAAAATCTATAAAAATTCACAAAAACAAAGAAATTAAACCTACTTCTCGCGTCTGTGTGCGCACACCAACAATATTCGATCAAATCATACCGCACACACAGACGCGAAACAAAAGGAAACGTCAAACAAACTGCCAGTCAGAGGTGAGTGACATTCCCCCTCTGACTGGTCGAAACATTGGGTATATCAATATTTTGAGACTTTGAACTTTCAATATACTCGACTATCTCAATATCTTTCACACTATTTATATCACTATCTTTTTCACTTTTCATGTCAGAATCGTTTTCAAACCTATGAGTTTCATCAATATCAAGCATTTCATCATCTGGTTCATTTTGAATTGTATTAAGATTATTATTATCATTCATATTAGTCTTTTTAAGAAAACTTTTCATCAGTTGACTTGATTTTCTTGCCTCTTCCTCCAAAGCTTTTTGTCTTTTACGACGTTAAAATCCACTGGTTTATTTCCTGACATTTAGCTTTGTTAAAACTTTTATTAATTTAAACACTAATTAAAAATAAAATAATAAAAATTCTTAATAAATATTCAATTTTCACTCATAATTATATTTTCACTAATAAATTTACAAATATTTAATCACACTTACAGTAATGAATTAAAAATATCATAAAAATTTACCAATTAAGAATTTATCACTCTTTAAGATAAAAACAAATTAATTCTCATTTATTTTTGTTTATAATAATATTTTTATTAGAAGTTTGAATTTTTTATGTAACAAATATTTTTAATGAAAGAAAAAAGGCATGCGTAAATTCAAAGCTTAAGGTTCAAATCTTAGGGTGAACAAGACAAGAAATCCGTTAAAATTCAAAAAAGAACAATAGAAAATAAAAAGCGCGCCAAAAAATACAGTAGTTTCGACAGATGTCGGTAAAAAAAATTTTTTCCGTGTTTAATTTATAAAAAAAATAAAATTTTTTTTTCTTTAAATATTTAATATAAAAAACATTTGACAAAACAAAAAAAATTCCTTAGAGCTCTATTTTATATAATAATTTTTAGAGGTGTACAAATTTTGTTACTTTTTTATTGTGCAAACCATTTTAATCACATAAGGCTAATGTATGTATATATCAGTTATTAGTTTATTTTATATCTAAATAATATTAAGTATAAAAATTAAATATTTTATCGATTTTGCGCCCCCCCCCCAGCTGCCCCACCCCAGTTACGCCACTGAGTAGACCAGAAATTTATATTTTTATGAAGACAAACCAAATGACCTATTCGAGAAACAAAGTTCTTGATATATTAAATTTATACAATTATTAAAATAGAATGGTTAGAAAGTAATAATGGAAGTCATAAATTTTGCTACAATTGAAAGAAAAAATTTTTATCTTTTGAAATGCAATGAAAATTTTGTACACATTATACATAAAAATATTTGATTATCACACAATGACATTTTTGTAAAAATCTGAAATTAATAAAGATTATATTTACTTTACCTTGCTTTTTGAACATTGAGACATATGTCAAATATTATTATTTTTTGTATTTTATAATTGACTTAAATAGTTTTAGTTAATTTTTCATTATAAATATTTATTATTTAATAATTAAATAATTAATAATAATAATAATAATAATAATAATAATAATAATAATAATAATAATAATAATAATAATAATAATAATAATAATAATAATAATAATAATAATAATAATAATAAAATAATAATTATTATTATTATGATAATATTAATATTAACATTAATAAATAATTATACCATAAACATTAAAAATATAATAAGTTCCGAGATTTACTAAACCATCATAACGAAGTAAAGATATAGATATCTCAATGTAGCACAGGGGTTGGCAGCAATCAGCAATATTAACATAATAAGAAGAATTTATAAAATTAACTTCATGAATACAATTCCTTAAAATCCCATTATGAAATACTTGGATCAAGCCGAATTCTGAAAAACTAAAATTTAAACCAATGGAATTTTTAAGAAAGAATGAAGTATTTATGGAATTAAATGGAGGTTCCATCCTACAAATATCGCCTGAAAAATTAAAATTAGTTCCAAAAATTGTTAGAAATTTATTTAAATATTTTTAAATTATATTTATTTACCCTAACAAACACGGAAACTTTATTTAAAAATATTAGTGAAATTTAAAAATTCAAGTCATCTTTTATTGGAAATTAAACAAAATTCTAATATTTTGGTAAATATAAAATTTTAAAAATTAATTAAAATTCTGTTTAACAATGGTAAATAATTTTATTGAGTCAAATGACTCGAAAAATTTCATAAATTGACTTGGTGGAACTTTTGAAATTTACTAAAGCAAGTGTGGAGCGATTCTTTTCTGCGCTACGATTGATTTATAGTGGAAAAAGACAAAGAATGAAGGATGACTTGCTGTCAGCCATATTATTGTTCAATATGAATTATGAATAAATAACTTCATAAGGATAATTTTAAGACTTAATATAATGTTTTTTTATTTATTTTCTATTTTTATACATATAATTTTTGTTGAAAAATTTTGGGCTGAGCATGGAGCGGAGCTGAAGCAAGTAAATTTATGCTGGAGCGGAGTAGTTATAAAAATCGTCCACTCCGAATTCACTGATTGAAAGTGACACTAGTTAAGATACTGTAAATCGAGATGATGAATGAGGTTAAGGGGGAAATTGAAATATTTTGGATGATGCTTCTCGGAATATACCAGTTGCAGATCACTTGCGAGTTGTAATCATACAAAATGAAATTACGTATTTCCAGAACAAAGATGGGCCTTTCAGAATTGCGACAAAACAAGATCCAATAGCAAAATGAGATGTTCGCCAGCTATCAAAATAGTGGATTTACAAGGTGATGGCAAACGGCGAGAATGCGTTGCGATCATGGATGTTTTACTCACTCGTCAGTGAGAAATTATACTGTTTTGCTACTTCTGATTCTTTGCCGTTAATGCTTTAGACACAAAATTTGTGATTAGGTTTCAGATATAGTGAAAAGTGAATCCGAAAGTATATATTCATTTGCATTTACATTGTTTGAAGCATTGACCCGGAAAGTATTGCCTTGATGGTTACACCAACCCTAGTGACGCCTCTGATTGTAGGGTTAAGATATACTAACCAGAATTAACAAGGATTCATTTTAATATTTATTTATCTGTCTAATTATATAAAAGAAACAATTAAACATCAAACGTTCGATGCAATATTTTAAAAAATCAAAATTTGGTTACCTTTATTATCAAAGTTAAACAAATACTTTCTGTCAAAGCGCATCCACCGGGCTCCTTTTAACTTTATACCGATACTTAGATAATTTAAGAATCTACATTTGCATGAGCCGTTGGTATGAAGTTTGATTTTTGCAATTTGACTAATGATCTTAATTTTTACACATTCTTTTGCCGACGTTTTAACGTATTCAATTGGTAGTATAATTATATTTTTAATTTTTGTGTATTTTCGAAATATTTTAATGGTAAAATCTATCGAATTCACACGATTTATTGGTTTATCATTTTCAGGAACAAACTGATATCCAAATGGATCTAAAAGTGGGAAAAAAATTTAATTCTGGTAAAATTTTTAATTATTATTTTTCATAATTTAATATAATATTATAATGAATATGTAATAAAAAAAATAAATGGTCTTTAGATTTTCGGATGACAAACTGAATAATACATATATATATATATATATATATATATATATATATATATATATATATATATATATATATATATATATATATATATATATATATATATATATATATATATATATATATATATATATATATATATATATATATATATATATATATATATATATATATATATATATATATATATATATATATATATATATATATATATATATATATATATATATATATATATATATATATATATATATTTATTTATTTATTTATTTATTTATTTATTCATAAAGTTATCTCCAGTCATGAAGGATGAAACATAGCGATACAAAGATATAAATTCGAAATGAAGGAGATTAAAAATTATGTCAGAGAAAGTTGTTAATGAGTTTTTTTCATTTCATAAAAGAATTCATTGTGAACCGATAGCAAGCTACCAAGGATGAAAGAGGGTTTCAGTTGACACAATGAACTCGTTGAACAGTGAAAATTATATTAAAAATATATAAATTTTCGTACTTACCTTTTATAAAATAAACTTTTTGGCAATCAGGGTTCGACTTCAGTAGACATTTATCTTGCAAATTTCGAACATCATACAAATTCGAAACATCATTCAAAGTCTTGTTGGTGCAAACCGCTTTCAGAAAACATGGATTCGGAGTAAAATATAATTTCAAATTATCGAAACATAAGAAATAATTGTATCGCAATTCTGTGATGTATAAATCAAGATTCGGATCATTAGTCGTTGTAAATGTGACATTGAAGTCATAGGTCAAATCCTGAAAGGCTGATAGAGGTGAAATGTTGATTGAACTGTTGGTAATTTTCAATTGAGGATCCGTGTCAACGTAATTAATGCTGATGTAGCAGAAATTCAAGCAATTCATAGAATTATGGAACATAATTGATATCTGGCCACTCAACAGATGGCTCGATCGGCAGTCTACGTTTTCATTATATAGAAAATATAATTTAATGAACAATTAATAATATAATTCAGCGGCTCTCAAAACTAGTATTGCAAGTATATGAAAGGAGAGTCGTGAACTCTGTAAGATAAATACCAATTATTTTTAGTTAGTTTTTAACTGAATTTATAAATTTGTGCATATTAAAATATAATTTTGTTGCATTTTCATTGAAACGTAATTTTAAATGTTTTTTATTGTATAATTAATTTGTATAATTATTGTATAATTATTTTATTATGATATTTTAATTTTGAAAAAATGTTCAAAAATCTGAAAATTTGTGTTAAGTAGAATTAAAATTTTGATCTTTTGTCAGAATAAGAATAAATGAAATATCATTAAAAAAGAGAACAGCTCAAAGGTGATCGAAAAATTTTTTAAAATTTACTGATAATTATTTTAGTTATATTTTTATAAATAGTCTATTTTTGATAAACATAACATTTTTTTTTGTTTTCCAAATTATTATTTGGTTCTCGGAATTTATTTTGAATTATGACAATAATTTTGTTTAATATTTTAAAATTAAATGTTACAGAAATAATTATGTTTTCTTTTTATTTTTTATCTTTTCATACCTTCACAATGAAATATTGACAAAAAAATAACAGAAGTGTTTTTTTTTAAAATAGCATAAGTTATATTAGGGTGAACTACTGTGACATTTTCATATTTTGCCTTTATTTTAAAATAAAAGTTGAGAACCACTAGTCTAATTAAAAACTCACCTTCTTGAAAATAAGAGGTGCAATAATCAACAAAACAAATTTCAGATTTTATTTTATTTCCAATCGCAACGTAACACCATGGACCTTGGTTAAAAGCATTTGGATTTCGACAATAATTATTTGTTGCATATAAAGACATTTCTGGAAAATTCCAAAATCTTTGCAAATTGGGAAATGATTTCCAAAATAAGCATGTGTTATTAAAATATGATAAATTCAACGTGCCTTCATAGTTTACACCTTCATTACAGCCTGATTCTGGAAATAAATTTATAATGTTGCTACGATATCCAACAATAGAATACGTTCAACAATATGCTTAACTTTCAATGATTTATGGAAAGTTAATATATTGAGAAAATCAATAATTTTATAATATAGGAAACAAACAAACTTAGCCGTGTCTTGGTAAATCCATTTCACTCACCCGAGAAAAATGTTATAAATTATAATTTGTACAGTGCCTGCCTTGGGAATTTTAGACCCATATGCAAAGATAATTTTGGCGTTGACCATAGATTTTCATTAGAAATTTCAAAACAAATAATAAGAAAATAATTGAGTTCTTATAAATATTAAAATAATAACGGATATTAGGAAATATTAGCACTCATACTATTAAATAGTATGACTATATGAATAAAATATGTGGTCATATTATTTGGTTAGTCAATACTTTAGTATTCAGTACTTTAATTTTTTATATGGTTAAATTTAAGTTTAATTATAAATTTTGGTTATTTTAAAAATACGGTAAATTTAAAGTAATAAAAATATTAGATCGAGCTATATATTTCTTAATCATCAAAAACATCGTAAATATCCGAATCAATGGGATTATCATTCAAATTTTGATTCACAGCACTTGATTGTGGGGCTAAGTAGAGCTCATGAAAAAGATTGCCATATATATCATGCTTAGTAATGTGCCATTCTTCAAAATTTGGGGATATTCCTGCAGATTTTATCGACTTTTAAATGTTCTCCTGATTAACCATATTCCAAGCTTCATTGACTCATGAATTAACTAAATTATGGCTTGGAGCCCTTGGATTTCCGCTGCGTGTATGTTGTAAGTTATCAGGTTGCTTCCACGTATTGATCAAATTAGAAATTTCATTCATCATCTCGATTTACAGTATCTTAACTAGTGTCACTTTCAATCAGTGAATCGGAGTGGACGATTTTTACAACTACTCCGCTCCAGCATAAATTAACTTGCTTCAGCCCAAAATTTTTCAACAAAAATTATATGTATACAAACAGAAAATAAATAAATAAACATTATATTATAATTCATATTGAACAATAATATGGCTGACAGCAAGTCATCCTTCATTCTTTGTCTTTTTCCACTATAAATCAATCGTAGCGCAGAAAAGAATCGCTCCACAGTTGCTTTAGTAAATTTCAAAAGTTCCACCCAAGTCAATTTATGAAATTTTTTCACAGCACCTGAAACTAGCTCTTCATTTGATAATGTTGTGAAATTTATTGTCCTCCTGAGACTGAGGCCATGTCTCTGCATAAATCCAGTCACCCAATTCCCGGTGTCTTGCATAACGATGTTATTTTCTTGTGCCAAAGAAGATGCTCTCTCACTAATATACGTTCTCATGACTTTAATCTTCATTATTCTTAACTCGATTATCTCAGCTACCAATACTTCCTCAAGGGCCCCTAACAATGTCTTTCTTCAACCACCAGAAACTCTTAGAATCGATGATGATTGAGCTTTTATTTGTTCACTCTCCAAGTACCATTGCTGGAACATAGAGTGATTATATTGGCATCTATCAAGTGTTTTCCTGCCTTATAACACAAGTTACCTCGTTCCATATAGTCAATTACTTCTTTTTTGAAGGCAATTGTAAACGACTGTTTCTTCATAAGTATGGCTAAATTTTTTTGTAATATATATTAATGTATAGATTGCTTTATAGATCCCTTGAATAATTTTAAAATTTTTTCTCTTGTGCAAAAAATGAGTCTATTCAAGACGTCTCATAAAGTATAAAAAACCCTTAATTTATTTAAATTTATTGGGTTAATTCTTTCACATTACCTCAGTTAAAGTCTTATTTGTTCATTGCACTCATCACCTTCTACCACAACCTTCTCGCGATCGTTATAAATCTGCTCTACTGCACGACCGAGATCATTCTCTCCTTGCCATCTGTTTACCATGCAAGTCGATAGCCGATAGATATACTCCCAAAAGTTTTCTTAAGTACTAAGGACTGTATATAAAAATGCATATTCCTTTTATGAAGTATAATTTGTGAATATATTTATTTGAAGATGGTCATATTATTTGGGTAGTCATAATAATATAACCACAAACATTCAAACAGTCATACTATTTAGTGTAGTTATACTATTTCCTAATATTCGTTATATTACATTTTATTTTTAAGTATAAAAAATACAATAATTAAATTAATACATAAGTCATAAAAAATTAAAATAATAAAGGGTAATTATGATAAATTTATTTGTTTTTGTTCTTAAAAGCATAGTTTTACATTATTAAAGTGTTCAGCAAGATAATTTCAGCACCCTGATGCAAGTCACTCTTTCATTACCACGAGGAACCGGCACTGATGATGTGGGTCCAAAAAATAAATTAAACAAGCAAATACGACACAAAAATTCTTATAATGAAATCAATTAGTTGAATTCTGTTATCATCTTTTCAATGAATTACAGCCGCGTAAATGCTTATTTAATTAATTAATTGTATATTTAATCATAAGTTGTAATTCTGAAATAAAAAATTTTTTTTTGATTCAAAAAGAAGCTAAAATTCGCTTTTTTCAGAAACTAGCAAATAATAACTTAAATTTCAATTTTAAAAACATCATAATATAAATATACGATTATAATACTAAAAGGTTTTCCCCTCCAGTCATTCTTGAAAGAGTAAAACATTTAATAATTAATTTTGTAAAAATCATTTCAAAAAATCTTTTATTGTTTTTTATAATAAATAATTACCTTATACTATTAACATTTATAAAAAAAATTACAATCATGAAATAAAAAAAAATTTTAAATTTTTAAATGCAAACTTTTATTAGAATGGACAAAAAAAGAAAAATAACTTTGTTAGTGCGTTAAGCCTTAGAAATAAAGCAGAGTAAAAGTGAAACCCTTTGTATAAATGTTTATATTGTTCTAATATTTTGGTATATTGGTTCCCATTTTTACATTAAAATCCATTTTATAAGTTGCGCCTTGAATACTCACACCAAATTTAAATTGGGTTTTATAATATAATATAATACAATAGATAAAAACCAGTATGCAACAAAAATAAACAGATTAAAAAATATAAAAAAAGGATAATAAAATTTTTTATTGCTGAATCCTGAAATTTTATAACTTTAAATCCTTGGATTTTTGTTTTTTTTACATTACAATTCCTTACTCTAGGGTGCATAATAAAGTGAATAATAAAGGATGTAACTGTTACTATTAGATGTTTGGTTTCTTAACCTTGATCCGTCCCTTAAATCGACTGTACACTAAAGTCCCCCGGGTCTTTTTCGACCCAGGTAGAAATTATTGACTTAAAAGAAACAAAATGCAAATAATTAAATTAGTTTTATTAGTAACGGTAATGTTGACTGTTTAGGAATAATAAAGAGCGATTTATCTGTTAATTATTTATTTATTACATTTATTATATACGTTATAGGAATGTGCCTTACAAATAAATCTTTTACAATATTTACATTCTAATGCATGTTTATTGTCCGATTTTGGACAAATGTGACATCTACCTCTTTTTTGACCACGTATCCTTGCTGTTGGTACTTCTAAAGGAAATGTAGTTGTGCATTTTTGTTCTAACATAAATTGTTGGCAATTAGCCGCTCGTGGCAAATGGGACCCATTTGTTCTTTTTATCAATAATTCGCCCACGGTTTCAATGAAAATTCGCCTTCGATAATTTTTTTTTATATTCCAATCTGGACAAACAGCTGTAAATAAAATAAATGCATTTGATATAGATATATCTAACATATTTGCGAAAACAGTAATTGGCCATCTATTTGTTTTTCTTCGAGTACTGTAATTAGCTATCATTTTGTCTAAGGTATCAACTTCTTCTTTCGTTGCATTATAATCTAATATAATATTAGGTTTATTTTCAGAACCACCTAACAATTCTTTTGTTTTGTGAAGAGTACTCTGAAGGACAACACATTTATTTTTTTTAGGAATGTATGACACTATAAGGTTGTATCCTTTATAAATGCAAATTTTGAAGTAACAATTGCCTTGCCTTTTACATCGAGCAATACGGGTGGAATTGACGTTTTATTTTTCGAATAGTGCAATCATAGTATTTTTTTTTTGAAAGAAATATTTGACCTAGTTCATAAGAAGTGAAAAAGTTGTCAACTGTTACATTCCTCCCTTCAAGTTGTTGGCACAAATCTAAAACCACTCGCCTTCCTTGATTCCTTTCAGGTGCTTCACCAGCTACTTTTCCAATGTATATATCTATATTCCATACACAACTATTTTTGCTATCGCACAGCACCCAAAATTTAATCTCATATTTAGGCGGCTTCTTTGGCATGTATTGCCGAAATGGACATTTTCCGCGGTATGAAACCAATTGCTCATCGATTGTTATATTTTCGCTCGGATTATAAAGATGTGGTAATATTTCAACCCATTTATTCCACAGTTCTCGAATTGGAGTTAATTTGTCAGTATTTCTTCTAGCAGCTCGTGTACTACCATCATCAAATCGAATGACTTTTGATATAATTTTGAATTGTTTTAGTGACATAGTAGCTCTGAATATATGTCGACCCTTTGTTTCATGCCATAAATTTTCCAAAGCCTCATTATTCGATGTATATACACCAGCTAACAATAAAAGTCCAATATATGCATCAAATTTGATAATCTCAATATTTTTCCAATTCTCTTTATATATGCGATTTCCTTCCAAATTGGTATTTTGAATAATAATAGTTTTTATAGAATTTGTAAACAAAAATTGAAATGCAGAGAGTTCTGTTGATATGCGAGAAATAGCATATCTTGTGATTCCAGGGGTAGCTCTAATCACGTTTGATGATGATTGACGGCCATGTTGAATAAAGGGCTCTGATTGCCATTCAATACTTTTATCCCTAGAAAGATATGGTATAGATCCAGAAGGTATATCATCTATGTCACTATCAGAAGTTTCAATCAATTCTTCAATATGATCTGATGTCTCTGAGCAGGTATCATTTCCCGATGAAAATTCAAGTAAATTATCTTCTTTATATTCAATTTGTCTTGGCATGATGATAATTCTACACAAAATAGTAAGTAAGGATAATAAAATAATGAAAACGTTTTTTTCTTTCAAATAAACACTTACCAAGGTTATAACGTATGTAGTTTTTTTGAAATTTTGCCAGCGGGTAGCACAAATATTATTGATGCACACTCATCCGCGTCTTTGAGTCGACTGTTGAAAACTATACAGTCAAATTTTGTTCAAAAAATTACTTCTTAGAAAAGAGTACTTCTTAGAAGATCTCTTGAAAAGAGTACTTCTTAGAAGGTGATAAAAATAAACATCCGTTTGCGCCGAAAATTCTAAAAATTTGTTCAAAAATGCAGTTGGGCCATTTTCGACCCGAGGGACTGGAGTGTTACTTTTTTTACAAGAGATAATCCAGGTATCATATTTTTTTTCTTTTCTAAAATTAGTTTATCATATCAACAAAATCAAAGTCACGAAATTACAGATATGTAGTACTAATATTTTATGATATATTTGCAAAAAAGATATATTTGTCGAAAAAGACCCGATGCACGGATGAAGGTTAAATTAATCACATCCATATTTTAAAAAACAAAACAAAACTATATTTTTAAAAAAACAAAATCTCTCTTATTAAAACAATCTCTATTTTTAGCCTAGAGAATATTTTCGCAAGCATGAGTTAATATTTGAATAGGGAATATTCGTATACAATTCAATAAATATTTTATATTTTAATTTTCAATCATTCTTAAATATATTTAATTTATTATTTTAATTTATAATTTTATTATCTACTTTAATTATATTATTTAAATCTATTTAAATCTGGAAATTAAATACTAATTCAATTTAATTACTCTCACAATTACCCTGTGAAATTTACATCTGTAATATGAGACTATTTCATTTTTGTTGAGTAATTATTTCAGTTAGATATCTTTTTGTTTAAATAATTTGGAATTGGCGGTTTTTGTGAAAAATTTAAAACTTATTATTTATAAATTCTTTGATTAAATAAATATTGTTAGTTTCAAGATTTTTGCTGCGAAATTTAAAGATGGATTTAACTGGCGACCACACCGAAAATCAAAATATCAACGCCATTTCGAAATCGACAAAATCGCTAATGGAATGCCTACCGAAATCATGCCAAGACATGCTCACACTGAACATCAGACGATATGATGGACGAGGTTTAAAAGAAGCCGAAGAATGGATAAGGGATATAGAAGAATGGTTGCTGACAAATGGACAGCGATTGACAAGCACTTTCGATGTGTTATTAGTGGCAGAAGCAAAGACATTGTGGGGAAACGTCAAAGAAACAGAAACAACAGATGTAAAAGCCAAAGCGTGGTTCTTAAATACGTTCACAATTACAAAATCAATAACTGACAAAATCAGAGAATTGGCAGCTATGGAACAGGAAGATGATGAAAGGTTTGCAGCTTTTGAGATACGGCTAAGGAAAGCTTTAGCTGAAGTTGTAAATTCAGGACGATCAGAAGAAGATATTGTTCAAGACCTCATCGCAAATAAAGCACGCGATGCGAGACTGAGGTAGATACTATTGACGAACCAGAAACAAAAATTGAAGAAACGAGATCATTGGCGAAAATTTTTGAAAGTAACAAAAATGGAAACCATAAAACAGAATTTGTTAAAGCAATCGGTCAAAGAACATACGCTAGCGTGACTGAGGGAAGGGCAAATGAGAATTCAAAAGAATATCCCAAGATCCCATGCCTACATCACCACAAAGAAGACTATCAGAAGACCCATTTAGTCACCACGGATCAAAAAGAGACGAACATCCTATACACGGACCAATACAGTACGAAGGAAATAACCGAATAGCTCAGAAAGGAAGCTGCCAACAATATCCATGAAGAATAAAGGAGGCTGTACAACGAAAGTAAAGGACTAAAACAAGGATCGGTTCCAAAATTAACGGTAGGTGATTGTTTTTGCTGTGATGAAAGGGGACATAGAAGGTATGAGTGTCCACTGGGAAATAAATGCCTGATATGTGATAAGGAAGGACACGGGTTCCGAGATTGTTTTTCGTTACGGAAAGAGGTTCCACATCAATATCAAAGAATAGCGTGTATAGATGAAGAAGATTCAAAATCAGAAAGAAGAGAATACACCGAGAACAGCCAGGATTTCAGAACTGCTCACAGCGACATGGAAGATAGATACAATGTCCCTGAAAAATATACTATATTGAGAGAAGACGGGAAAGAAATCAGCGACTCCATGGGTTTCATTTTCGTCGGTGGAGTCAAGACAATATATTGTGAAATAAGAAATGAACGACGAAGAGACGAGGCAGAAGAAGAGATGTACCAGACGAAAGATGGAAGAAATTGGAGTAAAATAATGTTGAATAATGCCGAAAGAGATGTTATGGGATTCTGGAGCATCAGTAACAGTCATGAGCAAGAATTTGTGGGAGAAAATAGGCAAACCAGAACTTCAACGTAGTATGATATTATTATGCGGAGTTTTTTCAGCTGGAGGTGAAGCAATGAGATACATGACTATACCGGCCACATGGAATCAGAAGACCAAAATAATCACAGTAGTAGTGGTAAAAGAGATCAAACCCGAATTCATAGGGGGGCATTGATACAATGAAAGAGTTTGGAGCAAAGTTAGTGAAAATCAATAATATAGAAACGTCATTGATAAACAAAATTTACACTGATGAAGAAAGAATAAATAAAGCACTAGTGGCGATGGCAGGTGAGAATAGTAAAGATATTGAAGGAATGATCAGGGACTACGGCGGAATTTTTATGGCATCGAAATTCGATCTGGGATTTACAAACTTAGTTCGACATGAGATGCGGATAACAGGAGGCCCAATAATGCATCCTCGACGTCAACCAATGGACATGGAAAAAAGGATTGAAGAACTGATAAAAGAGTTAATGAAAGCAAATGTTATTCGGTGTTGCAAGAGTCCTTGGAATGCCCCGTTAGTGATAGTAGGGAAGAAAGATGGATCTATCAGGATGTGTGTAGATTATCGTGGATTAAATTCCATAACAGAAAAAGAGTCATTTCCTATGCCTAACACCAAATTCTTACTAGACTGTCTCGCGAATGGAAAAATTATTTTCGTCAATCGATTTAGGTCAGGCGTATTATCAAGTGGAGTTGGCTCCAGAAATTCAAGAAATGACTGCATTTAGTACAAGAGAAGGACAATTTTGCTTCAATAGACTACCGTTTGGCTTAGCAACAGCTCCTGCGACATTCCAGAGACTGATGCATACAGTGCTAGAAGGAATGCTATTCAAGTAGTTTATCTAGATGATATCTTGGTATATGGTAAAAGTCAAAAAGACCACGATGAGCTATTAAGGGAAATATTCAGAAGAATTCAAATGGCAGGATTGAAGATAAATCCAGAAAAATGCAAATTCAATAAAACAGAATTGTGTTTCCTTGGTCACACAGTTTAGGAGAAGGGTATCTAGACAAACAGGAAGAAAGTGAAAGAAATCGAGAAAGCAGAAGTACCAAAATGTTCAAAACAATTGAGATCGTTTCTCGGATTAACGAACTACTATAGAAGATCCATCAAAGACTATGCCAAAATCGCCGAACCCTTATACGCTGCAACATCTGGATGCGATAAAGATATAAATTGGACTAAAGAATGCAATGAGAGCTTCCAAACTCTGAAGAGACGGTTGTGCGAAGCACCTATCCTTGATTTTCCAAGAGAAGATAGGACTTCTATCTTAGACACAGACGCTACTTTCGGAGTCATTGGTGCAGTTTTGAGTCAAATTACAGAAGATGGAGAAGAATCTGTCATAGCTTATGGCTTGAGACATATGTCATCATATGAAAAGGGATACTGTGTAACCAGGAAAGAACTGCTCGCCGTACATGAACACGTCATGCATTTTAGAGAATATCTGTACGAGAAAATCTTCATAATTCGCACCGACCACAAAAGCATTGGTTTTCATGAACACTACAAAAACGCCAACCAGTCCGCAGTTCCAAACATGGTTAGCTAACCTGTCGGAATATGATTTTGAACTAAAATATCGGAAAGGCGAAGAACACTGGAATGCAGATGGACTATCAAGATTAAAAAGTATGATTTGCACTCAGTGTCAAACAAGACATGAAGAAGCTAAGGAAGGAAAATCAAAGATTATATATATATATATATATATATATATATATATATATATATATATATACTATCCAAAGAACAGAAGCTATGGAAAAAGTATGGGAACAACAACAAAAGGACATTCGGTTTCGAGAGCTGCCAGAGATATTGGAAAATGGATTTACATGGGAGAAAAAGAATTGTTTTCCTTTTAACGTAAAAATACACGAATTGATGGAGGATTAATAACAGTAGAAAAGAACAAAAATATCTTAATGTTAGCCCCAGAAACATTTGCAGGCCTGTTAACAACAACGCTACATGAAGAACTATGTCACATTGGAGTTAAGAAATTATTTCATTATATGGAAAAGATATTTTATTAGCCGAAAATGCAAGAAACAATCCAACTCTGTTTACAATGTTGCGAGATCTGCGCTAAGAGAAAGATCGATCAGACAAGAACCAAGGAAACATTTATTCCTAGATATAGCTCTGAATTCCTAGAACAGATTGTTATAGATGTGGCTTACATCGAAATAAACGCCAAAAAAAAATATATGGTAGTAATGGTGGACCGTTTTAGCAAACTGATTTCTTTAACTGCAATCACAAAGCAAGACGAAGGGACCATTTTCAAAACAATACTTAATAGTTGGATCTATCGATTTGGAAAACTGAAGAGTATTTTAACAGATAGAGGCCGAAATTTCGAAGGGAATTTCCTAAGACAGAAGTTACAGAAACTTGGAATCAAACAGGAATTCAGCTCACCTTATCAGCACCAATCAAATGGTTTAGCCGAAAGAGCCATACGAACGATAAGAGATCTTATTAGAGCAACATTGGCAGGCGGATGTGAAGAGAGAAACTGGCACGAACTTCTACCCAGAATAGAGTTCACTATAAATAGCAGTCGACAAAGTGCTACAGGTTTATCACCATTTGAGATAATTTATGGACGGAGTGTTAACCTACACTCTAACCTGAAACAAGCCGAGATATCAAGAAACGAAAGAATCGAAGACGCGAGATTTAACTCGAGTAAAGCCGCAGACACTATGAGAGCTATGGATAAGACAAAGAGGGGCACTTGTGTTTTCGAGGTGGGGGAGGAGGTACTCGTACGTAAAGAGCCGCAGAACAGGCACAAGAATGGTATGCAATACGATGGCCCATATAAAATCGCCAGATTTCTATCACCTCATCGAGTCGAACTACATTCAGAAGAAGGAACGAAAGAAAGAAGAATCGAGTGGCTGAAGAAGTGGAAAAATTCTTAAGAAGGGTAGAGTTAGATATCTTTTTGTTTAAATAATTTGGAATTGGCGGTTTTTGTGAAAAAATTAAAACTTGTTATTTATAAATTCTCTGATTTAATATATATTGTTAGTTTCAAGATTTTTGATGCGAAATTTGATGGATTTAAAGATGGATTTAACTATTTCAAAACCTGCTTCATTTAAACAAATTTTGTTGGACTAAATATTTTGACTTGATGCTCTTCAGAAGAATTATTGAAATAATTTGAAGATCGAATATTTGCCTTTTTTATAAATAAAATCATTATATTAGAAATATTGTCACAGGAAATTTTTATCCAATTTTAATTATCTAAATTTAACTACTCACTTTTGCAGTAAGCGACATTGCAATATTCCCATCTTATTGTTGGAGATGTCGTATAACACCAAAGCCCATGCTCGTAATTCAGAGGATTCCTGCAAACTGATTTATTTAGGCTTAGCACTGGGATTTTTATATGGGGAACATTTACATCCCAATTTTGACATGAGATTCCAGTATATGTAATATTAATATTACCTTGATAACCATTACCTTTTTGAGTTAACTTGCAATCTTCATATACTATTTTATAATTTCTTACTTAACCAAAATACTAACCAATATTTTCTTTTTCTGATTTCATCATTGGTAGAAGTTTAAGTAAAATGAAAAACATCCAAAACATTATTCATAGGCATGATTATCGGTATTATTTTATTTTATTTAATAAAAAATAGATTTCTTGAAGACATAAAATTTAGAATTTATTTTAATTATAAAATATACAATCAATATCATTATCTATTATATAATGATATATTATTATACAGTCATCACTTGAATAGTTCGGTTGATTGGTTTTGGTTTTTTAAACCTCTCAATCCTATAGGGACATATTGTCACCGAGAAGTTCTGATATATACTAAAAATTTATTAAATGCTTACAAATGTATTGGGATCTGGAATTTTAGTACTGCACGATCATTGGTTCATAGACAAGTCAATTCCTGAATAGCTTTTTCGTCATACTCAGTTGACAATAAATCTTATATGAAATAAAACTTTCATGAATTAAAAAAATTCGTATTGAAGAAGTTTATACTTTGTGTTCGAGACTTAAGATTAGTGCAATTTTGGGAATTGTTTAAAACTGTACAATTCAAGACTTATGTTTTATATAAAAATGGACAGTCAAAGCCAAAGGTTATTTTAAATTTAAAATAATTGAGGTTTTAAAACATTTTTTCAATTTCTTTAGATCTCAAATATAACAAAACTTTATGAATATACTGAAAATAATATTACAGATTCTTCTGTAATAACCTTTTAAAAAATTTAAAGTTTATAACGTAACACTTCTTTCATTATTTTAAACATTGCTATCATCCAAATGTTAAACTCTTTTTCTTTGAACAACCTGAAAGTCATCAACGATAGAATTACTTTCATTATTAAGAATATTCGAAGTTAATGTTTTTTTGTTTGATGGCGCCTTTAAAATTTTCTGTTATAGAGCTGTTGAGATTAGTCTAAAGTACCACAAAAGAAATTTGGAGGTATGAAGAAATTTAAATGTGCTATTCGATAAAAATGACAAAACTTGTAGAAAATTAAAAATTAATTAAAAATTGATGTGTTTCGAGAAAAATGGGTATATATTACGAGTGATGAGACAAATACAAATATAATAATATAAAATCAATGGGAGTCCACAGACAAAAATGTTCTAAAAATGGAAATTAATTAAAAGTAAATAAATAATTTATTAGTTGTATTGGAAACCCGAGTGATAAACAAGACGATAATGAAATTATGCTTTCCTCCAAAATCAATAAAGATGATACGTTTTGAAATAGCGAAACGAAATTTTGAGCAATGCAGAAAGGTGGCCTGCGTAAATGTTTTGTGCAAATCTTTATTGTTATCTAATTCAGTTATTTGATTGCAAAAATCACAAAAGGAAAGAGATTGAAGAGTAAGGGAGCTATGTTCTTGTCAAACGTAATTGGTAAAAAGGAAAAACCATATTCAAAATCTAATAAAACAGCAGTCTCCAGTTGGGTTACCTACTATATTGAATTTTTATTGAAATGTACAGATCGAGTAAAAGTGTAATTGACAGTATTGTAAAGAACTTACGCTACACTAAAATTATAAAATACAAAAATAAAATAAAACAAGAGCAAGAAGTATTGCACTAAACAAACTCAAATATAGCAGAGAGTAAACAAATGCGAGTCAATGGCGATAAGAGAAAGTAGGAAGAGAAATGGAAAAGATTTTCCCAAAATATCATTAAAAAATGAATTAGGAGTCAAAACTATAATAGAAATAATAAGAAATGCTAGAATATTCTATGAAAATGGTTAAATTCATCACGACCGTCAAAATCTAGTTGAAGTTAAGTAAAATATAAAATTTTAGGAATTAAATTACCAAAAACTAAAATAAAAAACATAAGAATTAAAGAAATAGAAATTATATCATAAAATTATTAAAGTAGCACAGAATATTTTAGAAAATGGCCATATGGCGGCAAAATTAATTAAAATTAAATAAAATATAAAAATCAGAAAAATAAAATAAACCATAAACCATTGAAAAACCTTATATATGTCATTTTGAAATCAGGACAGTGTTACCCTCAGTAGTTACGACAACCACAAATCACCTTTGCTGTCACTCTAAACCCACAATAGACTACCAACATCAACTAGTGATGGGTATAATATAGATTAATTAAGTTATGGGTTTTCGTGAAGCTAAAGAAACAAGGTTACCGTATAAATTGTTACTCACACGAACCAACATGAACGATTACAAATAAAAACACGATTTGTGTGGCACATAAAATTTTCGAGGATACCTAAATTACAAAATAAAAATAATCATTAACGGTATAAAATGATTGGGAGGAAATGATGATGAATGAATGAGGCAGTCTTCTGGAACCCAGTAAAACAAGACTGAAAAATGAGAAGAAAACAAAAGAAAATCAATAAAAACAGACAAACAGGCAGTGGTCAAGCAATCGTGTTTTTGGAGGACTATTATTGTGTGATATTCTTCCCGGAGGGTTGCAATAAGCAGTTGAAACATTTGAGGTGTGTTGAAAATTGGTATCGTTAAATTCAATTGTGATCAATTGTAATCAATTGTGATAATCAATAAAGTTTTACGTCATTGAGAATTGTCATTGTTGTTATTCAATAACACTCTCAGAGTCAGATAAGTAATTGGCAGTTAACGACCACCGACCAACTACAATATATCCAACATAATTGATCATTATTTGACCGGATGGACAAGGCAGCTGATACCATAGCAACGCCATAATCTAACAATTCGGAATTCCAACAAGTGTAAATAATATTTATTAAAAAATGTTTATTAATTAATTTAAAATTTGTATGTTTATCGTATTAGTTTAACAAATAATTTACTTTTTTACTTTTGCTTCTAAATGGATTTCATTTAGAATAAATTTCTTGGTGTTTATCAGTCTTAATACATTTTACAAACAATTGAAATTATGATACAATATATTTTCAAAATTTTCAGAATTTACTAATTAAGTACTCAATATTAAAATCGTTAACAGAATGCAGCAAGACAATGTTCAAAAATTATAGGTTTTTATTATCTAATAAATATAATAAATAATATAATAATTAATATATCAATTAATATTAAAATTATTTGTTTAAACTTATTATTTATTTCATAATTTTTAACTCAGTCTGGGTACAGTTTATAAATAGATAATTATTTATAAAATAATATAATAATAGTGTAATTAGTATATTCACTTTTTAAATTAATTTTCTTGAAATAAAATTATTGGTGTTTTTTTAAATATTTCAAAGTTTTCTTATCAAATTATGAACTCACATTAATTATTTATTGTAAAATTATTTTTTAATACAAAACATTTGAATATTTTAATTTCAAATATTTGAAATTTTAAAATTATATTTTTATTTTAGATATTGATCAATAAAAAAGATATGTAAATGTTTAAAACATTCTTTTAAATCTTTAATAATTGTAAAATATTTTCCAAATTATGAACAATGATGGAATTAAGCGTCGATCAGAACTGCGTCGTTCCTCTGCAGTTGATGCGCATCAATTTCAAGTAAACTGCGTCAATGTATCTTACGATAGTCAAAGATTACAAAGACCCTTAACTGTGAGTTATGAATTGAGCGAGGATTTGCGAGAAAAAGAAATAGAATTCACTGAACGTCGATTTGGAGGAAGATATAGATCTCATCAAGCAGCAAGAATAATTCAAAGTTCTTATCGAGAATATCAATTGCGTAAAGATTATAAAAAACTCAAACTTGAAAAACGAGTTTCTCGTCGATTGGATCTACCATCTATAAACACTCACAATAATTCATCCTATAATTCACCGACGATACACGCTACAACTCAATCGATATTGGAGTCGGTGAAAAATGATTTGAAAAAGCAAAACAGTTACGAAGATTTGGTGATTGAACAGGCATACAGAGATTGGGACAGGGATATTTCTCAAGATTTGAATGATGCAAATGCGAAAACCATTGAATCAAAGTGTGTAACTAGTGATGAACATAAATCAGCCATTAACGACAGTGGAGAAGAATCAGTCGATGCGTCATCAATGTCCATGACTCCTTCTCCAACTGCTCCAGGAAACTTTTCCATTTTATCTTCTAGTCCTTCATTAATCATATCAAAAAGTAAAAATCTCTCCACTTGTGCTTCCAAATGCATGGGTTCATTGTCGAATTCAACAATCATTAACTCGAGCTCTCCTTGTCAGAAATCGATTGCCGCTGTATCGGATTCAAAGAAGCAGCTGCCGAAATCCAATAAGCCCATTCCCATTTCCCACAGCACAACGCTCTGTGATACCAAACGCCAAGGAGCCCTATCAAAAACGTGTCCGGGAAATGTGACGGTTTGTTGTGACCTGAATAATTCGTTCCATGCACCATCGACATCACCGAAATACAAAAACGAATTCAGTTGTTGTTCCCGTTCGAACATCTACAGTCCGATGTATCAGTGTAATTCGGGATCGAAACAATTCTCACCAAACTCTCTCGCTGGCTATTTGTCGAATCCTCGATTGATCGGTGGCAAATTCCAGAAATCTTGCTATTGTCAGGCAGCTAACGAGAGACGTCATAAACGATTGTATAGGATTTGTCTCAATATTTTCAACAAGTATTTTATTTTTGTTTCTATATCATTGTCAAATCGCTAAATGCAATCGCATTGCCATCTTACACAATTGTTTCTATACTAAAATCAAAGTTGATCAATAAATCCAGTACCGCGCTTTATCCAATAAACAATGGAATCAATTGCCATAGACCATAAACGAGCACGCGTTTCAACCGCTACTACCGAGCACCTCAATTTATTGACATGCACCTAATTCAATACACCACAGGGTCGATAGGAAATTGGCGCAAACTATTCTTTTATAAACTTATCACTGCAGCATAAATATCGCAATTTAAATCTGTAACCATATCTGGGAATCCAAATTCTCCTTGGGAATTACATTTAATTGTTCATAAATCTCCTATTTTGTTTTCAATGGAACTTTATCAATAATTGTTCTTTGGCAATTTCGATTGCAATGACAATGTTGAATCCATTTTGATATCGGGGAGAGGGGAATAGGAAGGGGATTTCATCCTAAAAGTCCATCAGAAGGAAATATATCACAACTCGCATATCCGGATTCAATTTTCCCTGTATCGTTACAATGAAGCCATCACGTCACATTTCGGCACTAACCCTTTGGCACCCCCCCCCCCCTCCCCTTGCGGACGCCCATCGTTGCGTACATCAATTTAACAACGGCACCTTACCTTACTGTAGTAAGTATCGCAAATTTATATCTGGTGCTATATCTGGGTTGAGGTAATTTTTCTCATATATCACATTTATTTGGTCATAAATATCCTATCGGAAAGGGGAATTCACTCTCCAAATACCTCTCATGCCAAATTTCTGAATTCAATACTGTATTGCTTCACCTGGCCTTTCAAAATTAATTTTGTTTCTTTGGCTCCATAAAGCTATAACGCACTTTGACAAATTTGATTTATTACGTATTTCTTAGATCAATGTCATGCAAGTGAACTCAAATCAGCTTCCATTTACAAGGATTAAATTTTACAGCGCTCGTCCTTTCAACTTTTAATATTAGTAGTAAATTCAACTTTATTTTATGGTCAAATAAATATTCTAAATTTCATGAAATTAATTGATTAATTGGAGAAAGAATGTAAGTGCAGTTCAGACTATAACTTTACAAAGTTGCCACGTCTCCTTTCTTCTTTTACGTCCCACAACAAGCTCCTAGTGTCCTCAAGATGGAGACTTGTCCTTTTTGCGTAACAGTGTCCAATTTTGTGTCCAATTTGACATTTATATACATTTAACATTCAGTTACTGTTTCTCTCGGATTTCCGCGGTGGCTTCCAATTCTGGTATTGCATTCTGCATTGGTAAATACCTTGGATTAAAATATTCGTTAAGTCTGGAAATAATATTATCACATGGACATACAAGCATATATATATATATATATATATGTCGTAGGCAAATGTTAATTTTAGGAAAATAACATTTGGCTAGGCAAATGCCATTCGCCTGGTTAAATAGCTTTAGCTATTATTTCATAATAATACCCTTGCGAGTTGTTGAGTGCGACCAGTACCCTTACGACTAATACCCATAGGGGGACAGAATATTTTTTCGGATAGACTAGGAGTATATATATTAATACTAATAATAATAATAATAATAATAATAATAATAATAATAATAATAATAATAATAATAAAACTTAGAAAATAATAATATTTTTTTAAAATAATAATATGACCTTGAAAATGTTATTTTCCTAAAATTACCATTTGCCTACGACATATATATATATATATATATATATATATATATATATATATATATATATATATATATATATATATATATATATATATATATATATATATATATATATATATATATATATATATATATATATATATATATATATATATATATATATATATATATATATATATATATATATATATACATATATATAAATAAAATATATATGTTGTTATGTACATGTGATATTTGTGTGCGTATGGTTTTGAAAATAGAAACTAGGCATTGACACGGTGCTTATATCCTCTTCCCCAACTAAATGTGTGTTCTCCTCACTACTTTAATTTCTATGTTAAATTTTGAATATAATAATAGGTAATATAAAATAATTTTAATTATATTTATCATTAGCACCAATCCAGCCCCACGTACGTAGTTAACTAAAAATGTATTAATTTTTATTTTTTCCATAATAAATTAATATTTGGTACGATATTTAATAATATTTATATTAAGGAGAAATATGTTATATTTAAAGTATAATCGAAACATCAGAATTTTACGCCATTCGATAATTAATGAATATTTTAAAATAGTGATTTTATTTAAGTTTTTTAAAAAATAAACCCATTTAAAATAAAATCATTTTCAATCTGTTTTTATTTTCTTTTAACATTTCATTTATTTTCATTAAGAATATAGGTCAATATTTTTTGTAACACAGGAGAAAATATTCATTTATCGTTAATTTTTAATTGTCTTCGTTTGAAATTTTATGAAAAAGTTTGAAGTACTTTTTTCTTCTAATAATTGACGTATTAAATTTTGTAAATTTTACTTCAACCACTTCCTATTTCAAGTTCCAAAACATATTCACGCATTCTTTTGAAATATGGACTATTTGTCTGGTTTATTTGTAGTCTTTCATATATATTTGGATTTTAAGATATTTTAAATTTGAGAACATTTAAAAGAATTATTTATCACTTTTGGCTGTTGAGTTTTGCATAAACAAGTAAAATTAAAGTTGTTATTAAATAAAAACATAAAACAACAAAATAAAATTCCAATAAAGTCAGAAACATTCTCAACTCAATATTTTATCTCGTTCTTTGTAACAATTTCTTTGAATTTTTCTTTAAGGTTGGTATTTTAGTATTTCTGTGTTTTACCTATAAATTTACAACTTTTCATTTTTTGCCTTTAAACTTAAACTAATGGCTTCTTGACAGACATCTTTATTAAATTTCATCATTTTCATTTGGCGCCTAAGATTAATTTCCCAAAATTTCTAATTCTACAAGTATCAATTACATTAACTCTTTTTTTTATACATAACATACATACAAACATTTATATAAACAAAATTTCTTCTATTTACATATTCTTTCGACGCACATTGATTTATTCAAAATTGAAATATATCTCCTACTTGCCAAGTATCAATGAGTAAAAATAGAGGTTCATCTAACATCTTATTATCAGCAAATTCTCATATAATGAATTGAAATAGTAATCTTCAGTATTCTGCCGTTTAAATGAAAAACATGCAATTTCTAAAAAAAATCTAATTCCTGTAACTATTATACCCAAATTTTGTGACTAAAAAAATATTACAATCTTAATGTCTTTTTTTAAGTTACAACTTAAACGTATCAATTCTTTATTATGATTCGAAACAATTATTTCAATTTAGTGTCGAATGACACTGTTAAATAAATAGCACCGACTTTATAATATCAATTATTCATTAAATGAAAATCTGTTTGATTTTCCCAGTGAACGTTTAATATATAATATGTATTGCATTTCAATTACGTGAAATAAATCCAAATGTTTTTCATTTGCCACATGTTGAAAACACTAAACAAAAAATGAATCATCATAAAAATTTTGTTAGTTTTACTATAATTGATGACTACATCGTTTTTTCCCTTTAATATACTTTCTCTAAATTTCCATTAAATATTTATTAATATTTAATTTTTCGAAAAAACTACTCTTCAAAATTAATCAGGTTTATGATGCGAATAGGAGACTGTCATTATTTCTCTGATATTCTATTTTCACGATAAAATTCCGACATTATTTATTCACGTTCATTGAGTGTGAGATTTATAATTAATGGCTATTTTGGCGTAATTTATTTATTAAATATATCAGAAAATTTGTTATATTATTTAGTTGTCTCATAGATTATATCGTATTTTGGTAATTTGTTTGTTTTGCAAATTTAGCCGAGAATACTGTTTTAATTTTTATCAAGAATTTTTTTAATTTCTCTTTGCAGGTTTTTTTATTTTTATGTCTAAACTTCTGAAACAATTTTACTCATACCTTTATGATAAAACTTTTTAAATATAAATTAATACAAAAGTCTGAGATCTGTGAAATGGTTTTTGTTTCGGATTAGATATTAGAATAAGTTTTGTAAATTTAGTGCTATTTATATGTTTAAAATGTAACGATCGACATGAACTCAAAATTTCGACCTTAAACCATTTTTGCTTTTTTTAAAAGTTTTAATTAATATTCAAATATTTTAATATTTTGATGAACCATTCCAGACCAAAGGGTAACAAATATAAATTAAAGTGTTAACAATTTTTTTAATGTAATTGTTTCAAAAGTACTCAGATATTAAAGAATAAAAATTGGAATGAATAGAAAATTAAAAATTAAATTAATTTTCCTAAAGAAAAATTTTATTTGACAATTAATAAATAGATAAAATTCTTTTTAAATAAAATCACTTCATTTGAATTATATGACATTTATAATGTCTTGAAAAATTACATTTTTTTGAAGAACCTCTTCATAAAACACAGCCGGATCAATGTAAACATTTCCCTTTCATAACTAAAATTTATCTGGACGGGAATATTTGTCTGGAATTCATGTTTATTTGGATTTGATTTAGGGAATTGAGAGGTAATATTTTAATTAATTGATAATGCCTATTTTAAAGTGAAAATACATATATTGTAATTAAAATATAAAATTCAAAGCACTAAATTTATAAATTCATTGAGGCAACAAGACTTGATATATATAGATTTTCCAAAAATTAAACATTTCATTCTCAAAACAATAAGGAAACGTTATTAAATTATGTAACATCAAAAATAGCATTTTTATCTCCCTATCCCTTGTAACAGACCATAACCAATTTTTTACCCCATTTCCCGCCTTCGTAACGTTAAGAAATTTTTCTGGAACTTTCATAACGTTTTTAATAGATAACGTATTTAAAATATAATATCAAATAATGTCAAATAATAAATATGTTTTTTCGTTATTTTTCAATATTTTAATTTTCACATAATTTTTCGTTTTCCCATGGACACTGAAATTCTTATCCAATTTTACGATTGGAACATTCGTGGTGCATTCTAAAAGGATCCGAGTTAGGTGCTAAAGGAAACCCACAAGAACGGTTATTTTTACATAAGAAAACATGGGTATGAAGGCATTATTTTTCAATATAAGATCCATTGCGTTTTCAAACATCCGCCAGTGATGCAAGAGTTTACCTATCACTGTTCAAACAAATTACACGAGCTTTCCAAAAATTTACATTTACATTCTCAAAACAATAACCAACTACATTTGGCCAAAAGAATATATTATTTATATAATACTCTAGTTTCTTTGCACGGACTTGGGGCAGTAACTCGTAAATTCCTTGTTAACCAATATTAAATTCATCCCATCTTTATTTACAAATAACAGACCTTCATCCATTTATTTTTTTTCGAAATCTCCCATATCCAAATTTCTATAATCTAATCATTTTATTTTTTGAAATTGTTGATCTTTGATTTGAGCTTCAAATACTTCTTGCATTACTTCTGGGTTCTGAATCATAAATGTTTTTTTCTTTTTTTGGCTTCCTTAACATTTTCGTGTTTTGTTTGACATTGTTAGCATAAAATTCGACTTATTCTAAATAATCCATCAACATTTGAATGATATTCACTTTACAGTGTTTTAATTCAAAATCTTATTTTGATAAATTCGCCATTCAAGCCTGAAATTTTGGATTTATTGTTTTCTCAGTATTCGGAAATATTAATGCCCTTTAATATCTCCAATATAGGTATTTTTTAAAATAACTTGATTTTTCTCTCCTTACCACATTTTCATAACTATCTACATGAATTTCATTAGAATTTCTCCTCTTTGATATTTAAAATATAATATATTCAAATATTTTTGTAGTAGATTTAACTTCCTCCATTTTGATTCTGAATTTAGTCAGTAAAATTTCGCTGTAATTTGTTTGTATTAACATCTCAAACCATATCTTCACTCATTCCTGAATTTATTACAGTTCTAACAAGGTTTCGGACTCTAGTCTCAAAAGTCATGAATCTCTCATTTGTTCCATGTTTTTCAGAGCTTAAATCAAATTTCTTTCTTGCAATTGTTTTTTTAATAGTAACATTTTCGTAAAACCAACTTTTCCTTTTTATTTGTAACAGACTTCCATAAAACTGCAATTTCATCTTTCTATATTATATCGAAAGCACTTATTGTTATATAGTTATTAACATGCTTAAATGCATTAATAATTTTTTTAATATTTGTAAATAAATAAATATTAGATATACAAATTTCTTAGTTATAACTTCACAAAAATGGCGTTGTTATGAGAACTTAAACCTTGCCAATATTGAAGACTGAAGCATCCTACATGCCACTTTTGAAATGCTTGTTTCTCACTATTTTCTTTTTATTTCAGATGATTGTTCTAGATGAATTTATTTTCAGTTAGATAATTTTTTCTTTTATTAAAAAAGTATTGAGAAGATTATTCTCAAATTACCATAAATAGTAAAGTGTAATTGCTGAAAAAATGTATCATATAAACATTTATTAACAAAATAATTTTTGTCTCAAGCCAAGTTTTAATAAAATGGATAATTTTCCTGTGAAATTTGACACGATTTTGTAAAACAAATGCTGTCAAATTTGATGGCGTAATTCTTATCAAATTTACATGTGATTTGTTAAAAGTTTTAGAATTTTTAATGATTTTCTATCTTTATTTTTTATTTTAAATTAGAAAGATTTATTTTTATCATTCACAATCGATCAATAAATTAAATTTTTTAAAATAAAAACTTTTTCTTCCGAACTTTACTTAATTTTGAAACTATTTAATAAAATTACAAATTAAAAAAAACAATTTTGTTTAATTTTCACCACTTATCAAAAATTCTTTATTTTTTAAAGTTAATTTATTTTTGTTATAATTCTTAACCCTTTTGCCGTGAGAAACGTACGAATCCAAAATTTAGTTTTGAGTCTCATGTTGGAACCGGATAAATGCCTTATAAATACCATATAAATATTATAATTCAGGTATCCCGCGAATAACAAAGTGTTTTATTGGCACGGTTTTTCAAATTTCCTTTCTAACAGTTCTGGCAATTACTTTTCTGTTAACAAGAGTTAATTATTAACAATTTTCTATATAACTTGTGAATATGCCTATTTATTTGTCTTTCTTTGAAATATTACTCATTTATTTCTGAATTTGATGTGTACTTTTCTAGTGTACTTTTCTAGTGTACTTTTCTAGTTTAATTTTTATGACAATTCCATCTTGAATAGCACAGTTCTAATTAACTGCTATTCGAAGTTTGCTTGCATATAATTGTGTAATAGTTTTGATCTTTGTCATATAAATGAAATAATGAAACGAGAAACTACGGGAAACTCATGTATAAGCAAATAGCGAGTACTTAACTGCGTGAACAACACGAATTCGCAAAGGAAACACAACTTATAAAACAGTACTCCGCTGCGAAAAGGTTATTTTTATTGACTGAAGGAATAAATATAATAAATAATTTGACAAAGTTTTAAACATTTCATTCTCAAATGAATTTAGAAATTAGCGAAATAACGTTTTTATACAAAATGAAAGATACTTGACGGTTTATATATACAAGGTTCCTTTATGCCAATTATATAAATCCCAATGATTTATATT
This sequence comes from Schmidtea polychroa, assembly GCA_959609185.1. Classification (NCBI taxonomy): domain Eukaryota; kingdom Metazoa; phylum Platyhelminthes; order Tricladida; family Dugesiidae; genus Schmidtea; species Schmidtea polychroa. The sequence goes on along the minus strand of CAUHTR010000023.1, from coordinate 170,488 downwards.
CATGCGATTCGACTTACCGGAAATGAAGTAATAACTTAATGTAAAAATTTTTTCTTTTGAATTATGGATTTGGATTATATTAATTCAATTTATTTGGTCCTTGTTTTTCCTTTTTATATTGTATATTTGTTTAATTCCAAATGACAATTTCTATTTATTACCATTAATTTATGTTTAAGTGACTTTATTTAAATTTTATAATTTAATAAATTTGAAAAAATCATTATATTCGCTAATTTTCACTTGCCTTCTTTGAGAAAACAGATTATTTTCATTGTCTCGACGAAACTTAATATGTTTTGATGTATTGATATTTAAAAACTAAAATTTAATTTAAAATATTTAAATAATAAAATGAAAATTATTTTTTCATTTAATAAAATGAAATTATATATAATATAGGTGGCCAAACGTTTGGATTCCAGTAGCGGTATAGTTAATAAAAATATTGATAGGTTTCGAGTGATATTGAAATTAAAATTTTTGCGATAAGAAAATAAGACTAATTTTATGGTGCCTATTCAACTGTGTGTATTTTAACAATATTATTTAAATACAAAAAATAAACAATACAAAATAATCACATTAAAGACAAAGAAAATTTTCTCTAATATTTAAAATCTAATTTTCATTCCCATCTGAAGCTCTGTATTGCATATTTGCAGCAACTTTTCATATTGTGTTTCATATGATATTAACGCTATACGCAAGCATATAGTCAAATTATGGTTTGTCAAACGTGAACGATGTTTCATTTTTATCGCATTATATGTTTAATTGTCATTGATAATGAAACCAAAGTTGAAATTTCTTTTTATTCTTACGATCAGCAACATCGATACATTATCGAATCACTTGATAAGACTGTATTGCTATATAAATCTTTACGAAAATCTACATCGCATTTCATCATGCTGTTATAAGTCGCATCAAGAATACCATCACTTAAGTATCTTCCGACTAAATTAATTTTACAAATAGCATGAGGTAACACGTAACTTTCATAAATTACCATAGTGCGAGATATAGGATTAATAGAGTCCAGAACGATACCTAAGGTACGACCTGAATCGTACAAAGAAAGAACTGCTTGAACTGCAACATACATCATCGGTGCATTAAATTTCTCCAACATAGTTTAAGTCATGGATCCTCTGTTAGATTTGGGAATATCGGAAAGAACTTCCCCATCAGTTATTGAAATTGCATTTGTAACAGCAATCGATTTAAAATGCACAAAAAAACATCTCTATCGTTAATTTTATTGTCCAGCAATCGAAATTCCAGAAAAATAATCAAATTCAAAAGCTTGACTACTCGCGTCTCCACACAGGCAAGAAGAAGTATGCGCACACAGATGCGAGCAGTCCGAATTAACCAATATATGCGGATCAACTGCAAGATCCAGATATTTACTATATTATAACCGGTTTAATCCTAAACAACAAAATAAAACTGGCCGACCGAAATCAGCCTTGCGGGTGACTGGTAGATCGAGGTCGACACTTTGGCCATCTATGCTATATATTTAATAATTATTTTGAATTAAATATTGCTTTCAGATATTATATTTATTAATCTACTTTATATATATTTCTATTCAGAAATTCATTGAAAGGTGTATCATATTTAATTCGTTTCAAGTTTGTCGAACCATCTCCCAATATCTTATCGAAATTCCTAATGACTCGTAAAGGTATTAGTAGATTTAGTATTGGGGATTATTTAGGCCATACAAAAGATGATCTTGCAACTGAAACTCTTAAGTAAGAATTTCGTTTATGTATAAATCAAAATATTTAATTGGATAATAAAAATAAGGAAAATATCTATTAAAAATATTAAAGTGCATTTGTAAAGGATCAGTATGAATCATTATTGATGATTGTAAAGTGAACATTTTGATAAATAAACAACAGACGAGTTGTGATTGACTTATTTTGAAGCAGGACTGGGTCGTGTGGGCTATTTTCTCTGCCTGCAGTATTATATCCCATTAAATAACTATCAGCTATTTCTTTCTTCAGTTTTCTGCTGTTGTGTATAATGAATGGAATTTAATACGTAAAATAGCTAAAGACTGATGACAAAATTTTTAGACTATTTTATTTTCCATTCTGTAACAAATTTATGCGATTATTGAAACATTACTCTGATCTTTTTCGTTAATTTATAATTTTAATTATATTTTTTATTATCTTGATTATTTATTATAATTTTAACATTATTTGAAAACTTTGAAAATACAAATCTATTTAAATATATTTTCGAATATTTATTTTTCATTTAATAATTATAATTATTATATTAATTATTACAAGTAAATGATAATATAAGCCTTTGGCTGCGAAGTATATATTTAATAAAATGAAATTATTTTTGATTATAAAAATAATCATTTTCATTTGACAAGGATTATTTTTATAATCGAAAATTATTTCATTTTATTGAATATATAGTTTATAGCAAAAAGCTTATATTATGTTTTATTTGTTTAATATTTAATTAATGCTTCTACCAAGAAATTATCACTTTATAATAATAATTATAATAATTTTTTTGAAATTTATTATTGCTATTTAAACAGTGAAATAGTTTTAGTTTAAAAATTGATATATCGTAGAATGTGTTATTAAATAACAAAAATGATGGGGATTGATTATTTTTGGTAAGTAAAACAATCGAAACTCAAACAATAAATTTATTAAAATTTTATCAAGTCGGAAATCTTTCACTCTTGACAGAATACAGTATTCTAATTATTTTCTTTTCGTTTCTGGTGTTAGGCTTCTTCAGACAAAGTTGTAGTATTTGTTTTAAATATCAATAAAATTTTTGATTTTTCAACTGAGATCGAAAATAAAGTTTAGAGTCTGGAAATCACATACTTCAATGTAACTATTTCTAATACGTTAATTAAAGCAATGTTAGAGTCGCGGAGTAATATTTGAGTTTGTTATCATACAAATCTATCGATGGAATATTAAACTCATTAGAATATAAGGTTGATCCTAAATGTTGTTATGCCATTGATAAAATGGATTTAGTTCTATCCTGGTTGTTTATAGTATAAGAATTATATCAAACCATAGGAAATGATAATATAAATAAGTATGGCGTATTTAGCNAACGTTTGGATTCCAGTAGCGGTATAGTTAATAAAAATATTGATAGGTTTCGAGTGATATTGAAATTAAAATTTTTGCGATAAGAAAATAAGACTAATTTTATGGTGCCTATTCAACTGTGTGTATTTTAACAATATTATTTAAATACAAAAAATAAACAATACAAAATAATCACATTAAAGACAAAGAAAATTTTCTCTAATATTTAAAATCTAATTTTCATTCCCATCTGAAGCTCTGTATTGCATATTTGCAGCAACTTTTCATATTGTGTTTCATATGATATTAACGCTATACGCAAGCATATAGTCAAATTATGGTTTGTCAAACGTGAACGATGTTTCATTTTTATCGCATTATATGTTTAATTGTCATTGATAATGAAACCAAAGTTGAAATTTCTTTTTATTCTTACGATCAGCAACATCGATACATTATCGAATCACTTGATAAGACTGTATTGCTATATAAATCTTTACGAAAATCTACATCGCATTTCATCATGCTGTTATAAGTCGCATCAAGAATACCATCACTTAAGTATCTTCCGACTAAATTAATTTTACAAATAGCATGAGGTAACACGTACCTTTCATAAATTACCATAGTGCGAGATATAGGATTAATAGAGTCCAGAACGATACCTAAGGTACGACCTGAATCGTACAAAGAAAGAACTGCTTGAACTGCAACATACATCATCGGTGCATTAAATTTCTCCAACATAGTTTAAGTCATGGATCCTCTGTTAGATTTGGGAATATCGGAAAGAACTTCCCCATCAGTTATTGAAATTGCATTTGTAACAGCAATCGATTTAAAATGCACAAAAAAACATCTCTATCGTTAATTTTATTGTCCAGCAATCGAAATTCCAGAAAAATAATCAAATTCAAAAGCTTGACTACTCGCGTCTCCACACAGGCAAGAAGAAGTATGCGCACACAGATGCGAGCAGTCCGAATTAACCAATATATGCGGATCAACTGCAAGATCCAGATATTTACTATATTATAACCGGTTTAATCCTAAACAACAAAATAAAACTGGCCGACCGAAATCAGCCTTGCGGGTGACTGGTAGATCGAGGTCGACACTTTGGCCATCTATGCTATATATTTAATAATTATTTTGAATTAAATATTGCTTTCAGATATTATATTTATTAATCTACTTTATATATATTTCTATTCAGAAATTCATTGAAAGGTGTATCATATTTAATTCGTTTCAAGTTTGTCGAACCATCTCCCAATATCTTATCGAAATTCCTAATGACTCGTAAAGGTATTAGTAGATTTAGTATTGGGGATTATTTAGGCCATACAAAAGATGATCTTGCAACTGAAACTCTTAAGTAAGAATTTCGTTTATGTATAAATCAAAATATTTAATTGGATAATAAAAATAAGGAAAATATCTATTAAAAATATTAAAGTGCATTTGTAAAGGATCAGTATGAATCATTATTGATGATTGTAAAGTGAACATTTTGATAAATAAACAACAGACGAGTTGTGATTGACTTATTTTGAAGCAGGACTGGGTCGTGTGGGCTATTTTCTCTGCCTGCAGTATTATATCCCATTAAATAACTATCAGCTATTTCTTTCTTCAGTTTTCTGCTGTTGTGTATAATGAATGGAATTTAATACGTAAAATAGCTAAAGACTGATGACAAAATTTTTAGACTATTTTATTTTCCATTCTGTAACAAATTTATGCGATTATTGAAACATTACTCTGATCTTTTTCGTTAATTTATAATTTTAATTATATTTTTTATTATCTTGATTATTTATTATAATTTTAACATTATTTGAAAACTTTGAAAATACAAATCTATTTAAATATATTTTCGAATATTTATTTTTCATTTAATAATTATAATTATTATATTAATTATTACAAGTAAATGATAATATAAGCCTTTGGCTGCGAAGTATATATTTAATAAAATGAAATTATTTTTGATTATAAAAATAATCATTTTCATTTGACAAGGATTATTTTTATAATCGAAAATTATTTCATTTTATTGAATATATAGTTTATAGCAAAAAGCTTATATTATGTTTTATTTGTTTAATATTTAATTAATGCTTCTACCAAGAAATTATCACTTTATAATAATAATTATAATAATTTTTTTGAAATTTATTATTGCTATTTAAACAGTGAAATAGTTTTAGTTTAAAAATTGATATATCGTAGAATGTGTTATTAAATAACAAAAATGATGGGGATTGATTATTTTTGGTAAGTAAAACAATCGAAACTCAAACAATAAATTTATTAAAATTTTATCAAGTCGGAAATCTTTCACTCTTGACAGAATACAGTATTCTAATTATTTTCTTTTCGTTTCTGGTGTTAGGCTTCTTCAGACAAAGTTGTAGTATTTGTTTTAAATATCAATAAAATTTTTGATTTTTCAACTGAGATCGAAAATAAAGTTTAGAGTCTGGAAATCACATACTTCAATGTAACTATTTCTAATACGTTAATTAAAGCAATGTTAGAGTCGCGGAGTAATATTTGAGTTTGTTATCATACAAATCTATCGATGGAATATTAAACTCATTAGAATATAAGGTTGATCCTAAATGTTGTTATGCCATTGATAAAATGGATTTAGTTCTATCCTGGTTGTTTATAGTATAAGAATTATATCAAACCATAGGAAATGATAATATAAATAAGTATGGCGTATTTAGCCTATCTGGCATTTGCAATTCTGATTGGTTGAATACAAGTATGACTTATTCGATTCGTAATTAATCTGCGGGCATTTATATATATATATATATATATATATATATATATATATATATATATATATACTGATGAGTCATGAAAAATATTGGAAAAAAGCAATTTGTCATTAACAAATATTTATTTCGGCCGATTAAAATTTTTTTTTGATCAGAATCGTCAATTTTTACCTTGCATTTTTATTTTAGAAAATATTTAGTTATACGAAAAATATAGTTAAAAAATTTTCCAAGTCCATTTAACAAAAATTAATTTCCCGGTGCCAATTACAAACGTACTTTGTTTATTTTTCAAAACCTGACTAACCATTTAATTGTTTGTGTCCTTTATGGGAATGTTCCATGTTTTACGGATAAGGATGTATTTATGAGTACAAGCATTTTCACTAAAGTTAATTACTCAAGGAGTATTTTTAATAAATGTAACATGTTAAAATTTATAGCTTTTCACCATTACTAAAAAATAATTTTTTAAAGATGAAAATATTTTAATAATGAGCAAATCATAAAGTAATTAAATGACAATACGTTAAAGCATAGATGTAAAAACCGTTTTTCCGTTTTTTATTCTTTTTTCGTTTTTTATTATTATATTTTTTTTTAATTATTTTTTTGTCGGATGTCTCTTTCATCGCCTCCGTATTTTCTCGAATTCAACTAATGAACGTAATATTGCGTAAGTTTCTATTTATAAGTAAAAAACTCTTGCATACTGAAGTGACCTACAAAAAATAAGATTTATAAAAAAATGGTTAATTAATAATTTTCAAAAATAACAAAATTGTGGGCGATCTGTATCAACGGGGATGCATTCATCAGTTTTTAAAAAGGCGTTTTTTTCGAAATGCAACCATTTTGGTTCAAATTTTATTTAATAAATTTTATTCTAGAAATTTCGATTATATTCCAATAAATCAATTATAATAAAAAAAATATATTTCTTTATCCCAAATGCCAAAAGAAAGGAGTATGAAATAGATTCATTTTACTGTGATAAATTAGAGAAAAAAAATCTGAATTTGCCAAATTGAAATGCATTTACTGTGAGAAAGTTTATTCTGGTGGAATAATCCGTAATAGAGGTCATCTTGCAGAGACGATATCAATATAAAATCATGTGAAAAAGTGCCGGCCGATATAAAAAATATGATTAAAGAAGATAATATTGAAAGGGCGAACCAAGATGCAATGAAAAGAAAACGAGAAGCGTTGGACAAAGCGACTAAACGTGCTGCAAGATCGGACACACACACTTCAAGTTCAAAACAAATGTGTTTGACTGACAGGATGAAGAGTGGGTCAAAACAGCTGGCCGATTCCGCAATTGCAAACGGTATTCCATTTGTCGTTGCAGAAAGCAAATATTTCAAGGAGGCTATTGAAGCTGTTTCCAAGTGTGGACCAAGTTACAAAGTTCCACATCGGACAACAATATCAGAGAGGTTGCTAGCTGTGGAGGTTTTACGAGTTGAACAAAAACTTTCTTACTACAAATTACACATGTTCTCTCTTGGCGGAACCTTGGTCAGTGATGGTTGGACTAACATACAAAATCGACCTATGATCAATTATCTTTTTGTAACAGGTGATGGTACGATGTTTCTTGATGGAATAGATAAATATTGACGCTGTTGGGGTACAAAATGTTGTCCAAGTTGTTACGGATATCGCAGCCAATTGCGTCGCAGCAAGGAAAAAGATCAGTGAAGCTTTTCTATCAGTAGTATGCTCTCCTTGTGAAGCTCATTGTCTTGACCTGTTACATGAGGATGTTGGAAGGTTCCCATGGTTTACCAGTATTATTGCAGATGGAAATTCTGTAGTTAAGTTCATAACACATCAAGCATCGTTGGCATTCTTTCGGGCACATTACACTCTGGAATTGCTGAAACCTGGTGAAACATGCTTTGTAGGTTATTTTATAATGATACAACGTTTATATGAAACGAAAGATGCTTTGCAAGAAACTGTCATGGATCAAGATTGCAAGAAGTGTGTGTCGGGACCAAAGTATGCTGAAAGGGGAAAGTCTGTGACGGAAATCATACTTAACAACCAATTTTGGGATCTTCTGTTGCAATTGACTTCGATTTGGGCACCATTTGTGTCTGTTGATGGATCCGTACCGTGTGTAGGAAAAAGGTATACTGGAAAATGTTCCAAGCTGATCAGGATATTAACAGTTCTACTTTAGATGAGGGAAAGAAAACGCAAGTCAGAATGCTTGTCTCAACTCGCTCGAAAATGTTACACACAGATCTTCATTCTGTGTGTACTAGATCCTGTACTAGACCCTGAATATAGAACTTTCCTAAAAATCTCAGGATTTCACGCTATGTTTTAGAGAGTTCATAATGGTGACGTACAGTCTCAGGTAGAAGCAATCCAGCAGTATAGTAGCAAGTAGTATAGTGGCAACTGCTGCTGCGAAAGAAATGCCAGCTTTTCGTTGGTGGCTTGCATTTGGTGCTCATGTGTGTTTTATCGCAAGTGGCATCAGCGTCGGCTTCTGAAATAAATTGGTCTACCTTTGATTTTATCCACAGAAAGAAGAGAAATCGGCTGAGCTGCGCAAAAGTACGAAATGTTGTCTTTGTCCACAGTAATCTTCGATTAACCGATAAACTGACTGATATTAATCCAATTGAAGAAACTGTGGAGTGGTTATCTGAAGATGAGAAATAATTCAAGAACTGAAATGATTAAATCCTAGTTCGGCGACTCAGTGTTATAATAGTAAACTTTTCAAGTACAATTTATACCTTTTTCATAACTACGAGTTCAGTTTTAAATTTCTTTAAATTTGGTAGATAATGACATAATGTTTCAAGAATAATAATTCAAGAAGTTTTAAACTATATTTTAATGTAACTGCATGTTTTTTATCGTTTTTTCCGTTTTTTTTGGCAAAAAATGTCGTTTTTTACCGTTTTTTATTTCATTCCTGTTTTTTTTACATCTATGCCTTAAAGTATAAAATAAAAATATCACAAGTGAAAAATATAAACCTAAGGTGTTATAGATTATAATTATTAGTTTATTATGTCATACAACTTAAAATAAACAATTTTCTTTTAAAGGTGAACTTTATAAATATTGTTAAGGCATAATTTATATAAATAAGTTTTTTCTACAGTCTTTATAAATTGAAAATTTTCCGAAATAGGTTCTGTTCATATTTAATACGAGATTTAATTGATCTTTCTTTTCATTTCTTTGTTGTTAACTTCATGTATTCATACGAAATATAATTATTTAAATATTTTCCTCCTTTTATCCTACATTATCTTGCCCTGACATTTAAAATTTTTCTATGATAAATCGTTTGGTAGCGGAATGCCTATAAAACTTTATTTAATTAATAAACACTGTGGTCAAGGTTAACCTATTTATTTGACTTATGTTTTTATAAAGAATTCCGCAATAGTTGAGTTATATCGTTTTTAACGTCATTATTGAAAAAATTTTTAAAAATTTCATTTATTTATAATTTAAAGTTAATAAATTTGTAACATAATATTTTTAGTAAATGAAATTTAATATTTCCAGATTCTTTGTCCGAATGGTCGATATGAGAAATAAAGAAATTGATGTAGCCCTTAGGCATTTACTATCGTTTTTTCAAATTCCGGTTAGTTTAATTTGCTTTTGGTTTGTCATTGACAGCTTTCTAAATATAAAATCTGTTTTAATAAGTAAAATATATTCCTTATTATTTACTTGTAAAACATAATATCATTTCCACAACTGTTTGCAAAAATTTGGGGAGGCCGTTATACTTAAGTTATAAATTCAACTTTTTTTCTTAACTTTTCAGGCATTAACTGAGTTGAACAGGAAATCGAAATTATATATAATACATTCAAACAACTAAATTTTAATTAAAATATCCTTTGTTAATTTGTTAATGAAAAAACATGCAAAAAATCTAACTCAAATTTTAGTTTAACTGTATTTTAAGTGTAAGCGTAGTTCTACACTGATTTTCAGTCAATATTGGTCTCCTCCTATTACAAAATATGAAAATTTTACGCCACTTAAATAATTTAAGTTCTTTTTTATTTATTTATCTATTCCATTGGTTGACAAATAGAGTTTTTTTGTAAATATTTTATATATATTTGAAAAATTTGAACAACATAATGATTAAATTAAAAACGAACTCCGAGTAGTCTTCATTAAAAATTTTTAAAAATTATATTATAATAAAATAAAACAAAAAATTTAAAAATACATATATATATATATATATATTGAAGGAACGTAAGACTAATTGGTAAAATATATTGATTTTATCAATTTCCTCATAAGTAGATCGAGCAGATTTGAGGAGTTCCAACATTTCCATTTCCACATCTTTGTACAAAGTGTATTTGGCGTTTATGAAATTTTCCTTCACAATACATTTCATTGAGAATCTTTGACCAATAATATATTGTTCAGGAGAAGATATGATATTTACAGAGTATTCTACTGATTGTCTATGTAATCGGTTGATTCTTGTTTTTCTGATTCTGATTTATAGTATTGATTTTCTGATGCTCGTTGAAATGTTGGAGCTTCCAATTCCATTGTTGAACCAGTTGCAGTAGTTCCTTTAACAATACATTTGTACGAATTCAAATACTCTCTTTTCAATTCATCAAAAGTAATGCTTTCATCATTGCTAATTAATTGATCGTTCTTATACTAAACGTATCTATTCGATTGCCATGGTGTAGTTTCCATTATCCTAATTTGATTGTTGATTTGTTCTTGACGTTTCGATTGACTGGATGTTCTGTGATCGGACGACGAGTAGGAGTAGCAGCAGCAGGTTTACGAAAATTATCATTTGTAATGTACATTCGATATAGAGATGAAGCATTTCATTTATCCACAAATTGTTCCAATTCCAGAGTTTTAAGCACATTTTTTGAATTACAAAGATGGATGTTCGAAAGAAAAATGCAATTTAATTATTAAATGAATAAATTTATTAATTTGAAAGTTAGAGGCACTATCTTATTACGAAATTAAGAAATATATTGCATGTTCATAAAGCAATAAGTTGTAAAGGTGTTATTTATGGTGAACCGTCAAAATTGCGTAGGACAAAATATCAAACATAATTCCACAGCTTCAAATGGGTTTCTTTTGTTTAGGGGATTTTTTTTACAGAAATCATTCTATATAGTTTTCAATGGACAAATTTTGAAAAAACCTTAAGCATAGTCATAGTTTGAATGATGTAGTTCGACTAAATATTTAAAAAATGTAATAAGATAGTTGTAATATCTCCAACGAAATGTGTTAACATGCTTTTGAATTCCATATTTTTGACATATTTAATTAAACATTTAATTTGTTATTTCTACAAGATATCTACAAATAACTTGAAATGTTACACAAGAAGTGAGAGGCCAAACAAAATATGTATTCATTCTGGTGTTTTAACCGTTTGATCAACACAATCAAACACTTATCTGAGCGATATATTTTTATTTTTATACGAGTAATTTAAATTTTAAAAAAATATCGTGTTAATTAATTAATATGCCCACAAATCATATTGTATTCACAATCAGGGCTAGCAAGGGGGTGTCTGATAAAACTACTAGGAAACTATTGAAGTAATTATTTTTTTGGAATATACAAAAGATGTAGTCTAACTACTTTAAATCGTTGATTACGTCATCATTTTGCATTTTGTTATAAGAATTTTTATGTCAACATACTTGAAATTAAATTCTCTATTATTATTATTGTGATGTAATCAAAATTGTGAAATTTCATTTTTAGTGCATCATTTTTGACTTTACATATCTTTTTAAACAACTAGAGATATTTTCACTCAAACAATATATAGATAGAATTTAAATCTCTACAAAATGACACCAGTATTTATTTCAAATTCACACTCATAACACCTTAAACAATGACTTATTCAAATCCACATTCTCATGCTCAGTATTGACCATTTGCATTTCTAGTTTTAGAGAAAATGTCTAATGTATTCGGTACTACGGTTCGCAAATAAATCGTTCGGCTATTTCACCAGTCAATGTTTGACTGGTAAATAGAAATTTTATTTCGCATCTTTTATTTAGTTTTTTTCTGGTTGACAAAAATCTCATTATAAAAATTTCATGTTAATGATAATTGAATTGAAATGTTTCTGTAGAAGTTACAAATTCTGGATTCGTGTGTTGGGTTTGTTTTATTGATAATCGAGTCAATTTAAGCAATCGTGTTGTCACATTTTTTATTAATTTTTTTAATCATGATCGTTATGGTGATCGTTTTCTTGATATAATGTTGATAATTGCTATAGTGATGATTTTATTGTATTTATTATTATTATTATTATTATTATTATTATTATTATTATTATTATTATTATTATTATTATTATTATTATTATTATTATTATTAGTGTCATTCATCGTGAAATGCTCAAAATATATGGGTTAAGTTTTATCTATTCTTCATTAAAATCAATCAAATAATTTAGCTAACTTTTATAAATTAAGTTTACTCAATTGTTCCTAGAAATTTATTTTTTAAGTATAATTATTATTTCATTTAGGATATATTTAAAACCAGTATATTTTAATTACAAAAATAGTTATCAATAAATCGAGTAAAGGGTATGAAATTATTTAGAATCAATAAGTAACACAGTGTAATAGATGTACATATGTTAATAAATATTACAATAAACCCACTCATGAACGTATACATATATTAAAACACGCACTTATTAACATTATTTTATACACACTCACAAATTAATATTATTCAATACATAGAGGTTAAGCACATATCAACCAATCAAAATCATGCATTGATATTGCATCTTTATTGTATATGACTAATATCAAAACCATAAAATTCATTACATCATAAAATAATAATAACTTCTATTACTGTATGTTGAACTATATTCAATCACTAATTAATAAAAATATTACAATACATCAAAACAACATTACGAAATCTTTCAATAAATTACAATAATGTTATAAAGTATTCATTAATTTGCAATAAAGTGGGAGATTTTGTCGGTGAATAGCAACAATTTAATAAATATTTTACTAAATTACCACAAAATTATGAAACTTTAGCGGGAGTGTCCAAAAAAATTAAAAAAAAAGTAAGGAGGGAGTTTTTTCGCCAAAAAAAAGTTTGCGAAAGTCGAGGATTCCTGTTGGGCTGGAGTCTACAATACTAGCCACTATCCTTAATTTTATATTGTTATTTTTTATTTTCCTATTTGCCTGGAAAAATAGTGTTTAATTTAGATTAAGTATATTTTGGTCAATTTACGAAGATTCGTAGTTCTAAAGTTAATAGGGTTTCTCATATTTGATACTTTTATATTTTTTGGAATTTCGTGCTAAAATTAGTCTTCATTCCAGAATGTAATAAATTATGTTAATATTTTCAAAATAACAAACATTTTTTGCAATATTGGGATAAATAATAAATGGTGATATAATCTGATGAACCAGACAATTATGAAAATCAATCAAACATACATATTAATTATAAGAGTTAGCATAAAATAATATATGGAACAGGGCAATCAAATCTCCCAAATATAGTTTACGGCAAATTCATCGTTGGAAAATTACACGCAAATTCAAAAACTTTTAGTATCCAGGAAATTACAGATTTTGATATTTTCATTTGACTTTTAACATAGTTTATTAATTTTAAATAATAAAAAAATTAATTTGAAAAAATTTTATTAATAGCATGCAAAAAAATAACTAAAAGTTAAAATTATGAGCTAAGCCACGAAGGTAATCCATTCTATCACGATTATCATAATCTCGAACAATACGTTGAACACGAAGAGCTCTATCCCGGTAATTTTTTTGACTGCAAGAGTATTAGTTCCCCTGAATTTCCATACAATGTATTTGCCGGACACGACCGAAAACATCACAAATACATCACATGAATAGTTATATTATTAAGTGCATTTCAGTCTACAGTAATTTCAGTTATTTTTGATAACCGGAAACTTACAATATATTTTGTATTAATTTAATAAACGATTTCGTTATAAGTTTAATTAAAGAAAGATGAAAGGCATGAAATATTTCTTTGGAATCTGAAATAAAATACTAGTTGATATTCCTCAAATATATATAATTATAAATAACCATTTGGACAATATTTCTAAGTGATATAGAAAAAATAAATGAAATAAATGCCAATTAGTTAATTCTAGCTGAATCAAAGTTGCAATATTAATTGACGAGATAAAATGACTATATTACATCTATTTTTAAAAATAATTTAACTAGTTATAAATTTCAATATTAATGGGCGCATGATATTAATCTTTAATCATATACTTTTTAAGGGATTAATAATTTGACAGTAATCATAGCTGGAATTATTAATTATATTTCAATTTCAATTTTAATAATAAAAGCTAATTTTTTTTTAAAATTTCTATTTTGATTTTTTTACTGTTTACTCAAAAATAAAAGTTCTTGTTGCCAGAAAACAATAGATTAATAAAATTTGTGATTATCCTTAAGAATTTTATCGATCTACTGTCATTGATTGTGGTTAATTTTTTATTTAAAAATTGATTAAAATCTATATTCTTAATTAATAATTTTGGATGAATAAAAATTTTGAAAAGGGAGTTATGCTTTCTTTGATAAAAGATTATTTTGAATAAATATCACGTGGAAAGCGAAATATTTGTCCTTTTCAAAAAAAGTAGTCTTAACAAAGAATTCATAATTTTATTTAATAAAGTTAACACTAGACACCATAACGGGTCAGATGACCCATTTTGAACTTTTGCATTGAAAATACACGTATCATTTTATTGGTTTTTTCGAAAATGACTTTTTCGAACTAATTAATTCTCAGTTAATATAGTATTTTTTTATTTTTTTTGTTTTTTGTTTATGTTGAGTAATAATTGTCGTATACTGTTATCTACCACAGCGGGTCATTTGACCCTGAGAGCACTCGTTTGTTTTAAGCAGTTTTAGTTGCACATTTCTGCAAAAACTGTTGCGTAAAGTAGTTCAATCAAAATATGATAAAACTTGATTAGACTTTTTATTGTAATTTTAAATTTGATTTTAACTATTCTAATAATTAAAAGTTTTACTTGATAATTATTTTTATTGAATTTATTAAAAAGAGAGTTTGAAGACTATAATTCAGTAATATATCGATGTTTGTTGATACTCACGAATTTTCGGGACTGCCTTTTTCAATTGAATTTCAAAAAAAAAGAAAGGCAGTGCCGGAAATTCGTGATTATCAACAAACATCGATATATTACTGATTTATAGTCTTCAAACTCTCTTTTTTAATAAATTCAATGGAAAAAATAATCAGAGGTGATATTGGAAGAAAAAAAAAGTTCTTATAATTATTTTTACTTTAAAAGAATTGTTTCCTTTAGAAAATACTTCTTTTAATACAATTAATTTATAGACATCTTTAGAGTATTTTTAAACATCTCACATATCTAATTAAATCTTTTTCACAATTGATGTAATTTGAATTTCCTTTATCTTCATTTTTATTCTTTATTAGCACAAATTTTTGATACAGCCTTTGTCAATTATTTATATAAACGTTTTGTTTGAAATTCATGTTAAATATAAAACAGGATATTAATTTATGGTTTGAATACAAATGAAAATAAGAATTTACGGTGTACACAATTTAGTGTTGTAAAGTATTAGATGTTTGAGTAATAGGATTTAATAAAAGCGAAATTGTTGCAGAGGAAAAACAAAATTAGTTTATTATTATTTTTGATTAAGACAGCAAACCATCTTATAGTTTTCAGAGAGACACTACATTTTAAATTAATTAGTCTTCAACAATCATGTCTAAAATACCAAATCGCAGAGCTGAGAAATTCTGTGAATATATTAAATCATTATTAATTGAGGCCAATAATAATTCAAATATAATTTATTTATTATATTTATGCATCAGTCAAATACTACATTTGTTATGCTTTTGTCTTGATTTATAATATTTGCAACAACTTTTGAATGCAAATATTGTACGTTTATATCCGTAACCAAGATGAATTGGGTTAATTGTACCATAATTACTTTAAATTTGAATGACATGTTGATAACATTTTAATAATGATTGTATAGTCAACCGTATTTTCTCGCATATACCTCACAAACGGATGTTACTTGTGAATTTTAACAAAACCAGTAATAAGGAATTAATATACGGTAATTTAAATTTATTGGAAAAATTCGAAATATATATGGCAGAAGGGAAATTACGAGGATATAACTCGCGGGATATATGTGGGAAAATACGATACTTCCAATCACAATATTACAAAAACGGAATTTATTCATAATTTATTATTCACAATCCCAGTAGTAGAAAAAAGATATAAATGACAAAGTGTGAATCGTCATTAAGTATCCTCCAAAAAATTCTGATGCCTCAGTTTTGACCATACCAAACCGATCTTTATATGACTCTGATTCTTTATAATTCCAAATATTAGAAAATTAATTTAATTTTAAACATTTTTTAATTGGAATATAATTTAAGAATTCGTATATAGAATAAATAGTTCAAACTGTAATAAAACATATAATTACATTTATGATGTTTATTAAAAGAATATATTTGTAAAATTTCTTTGATATTATTTAATATATTAAAATGAGTTAAAATTTTCTTTACAGACAATTTTTAATTAGACACCTTTCAGTACCTTTGAATAAATACTAAGAATTAATAAGTCGGCATTTTAATTATAATTACAAAAAAAAATATTTCATACATTTTCTTAGTTTATATTTGGAATTGACCAGTTTTTTGATGCTTCAATTGATTAAAGCCGGATTTGTTTTGGAGAAAGTGAATTTTAGAAAATAGATCATTCAAATTCTTTAAAGATAATAGCAAGTTTTCGACAGCCTTTATCAAGTGTTACGATGAAATTAAAAGCAAAATTTATATTATTTCGATCAACGGTAAAAACTAAAGTGAAAAGTTTAACATTTATATATTTTTCTAAAATTACCAATTACTAAACGAAAAAAATTTATCAGATAATTATTTTTTAATTATTTATATATTTGGCAAATATTATTTCTTATTATTTTCATTTTTTCTATCTTTGCTAAATTTAATTTAATCATATCTGTCAGGGAGAATCTCAAAAGATCAAAAGTATCATGGAAGAATTTCAAGATTCTTACATGGAGCAAAATCAGCAATTTTGGCCGCAAATCTGTAAAAATCCTGACACCATCATGATATTAGCCTATGCTATTATTATGCTACATACAGATATGTATAATCCTAATATTCGAAAGCAACATAAGATGTCAAAAGAAGAATTTATACATAATCTCAGGAATGTCGATGATGGTAATTCTTAAGTTTATTCAATAAAAATGTTAATTAATTTAATTGTTAAATTAATTGTTAATTAATTTTATGTAATATTTTGAATAATTGTAAATTTGCAGTTGTGAATATTCTTTTCCGAATATATGAATAATGTAAAATAATAGTAATTATTTACTGATAGCTTAACTGTTGTCTTTCTGTACTTTTTACTGGCTGTCATGCTCATGATTAAATATTATTAAAAAGAGAATATGCTAATGAAGATAAGATATTTTTGGTTATCATATTCTTACAAGCGCCAAGTTACAGAGCAGCTTATTTCCATTAACTTTTATGTTAAATTAAGAAAATTAGCCAGTGAAACTTTGGGAATGTCGTATAAACCTTTTTAAAGAAATCGAGTTGAAGAAATCCTTTTCTCCTATCCTGACATAAGATCAAAATTAATTCTACGAATTATTTGATCTTTTCTAAGAGTGAAATAAATGAAATACTTTCATAAAAAGTATTTGTAAAATTCATAAAAAGTATTCTACACCAGTGCCATACAAACTTTTTATGCTGCAGCTCCCTAATTTAGGAAAATAATTCACGGCTCCCCAAAAGATATATTCTCATTTATTTGATTACCTAATGTGACGTATGTGATTGCATTTTTCTGCATAGATTATCAATATTCGGCGAAATATCAGAAATACTGTCGCAAGTTTTGCTCCAGAGTAGTTGTTGAAACACAAGATCTGTGTTTGTTTTTTAGTACTAATAACGAATAAAATGCTGTTTCGGAAAGACATGTAGTTGGTAAAGGAATTACGATTAACAGAGCTTCTTTTGCTATAAGTGAATATAAGTGAATATTTCTAAGCGAACCCATAGCCACTCCATCAATTTGTTCATACCATTCATTATTAAAAAGAAAATTAACTTTGAAAGTTGCAAACTTTAAAAGCTTTCTAAATGCACTTCCATCACACATATTATGCGCATTAATATTTTCATTCCATAATTCACAACATAAATCGATTGTTTTTTTCAACGGGACATTAGTAAAAAAACTACATACATCAAACGAAACCAATGAGTATATGGTCTGTAATCCACTATGGCAGATGTTCTCAACTTGTGGTCAGTGGACCACTGGTGGTCCACGAATTGGTGACTAGAACAAAATGTAATAATTATGATGGACACGGATGATACAATGTTACTATGAGGATTTTAATTTTTATAAACCTGAAACTTTAACTAAACTTACTAACAATTCACCAAAATATAATGCTAAAAAACTTCAATAAAGATTTGCATTAAATTTACATTTCTCAGATAATAAGCGTTTTATACGAAACAAAATTTTGTAGACAAATATGAACCAAAAAAATTCAAAAAACCTTAAGAAATTCAAAGTTAATTTTACATTCTTCCTTAAAGTTACAAAATTTTTTAAAAGTAATATTTAACTGGTTTAAGTTTTAAAATTATATTATCACACAATTTTCTATTAACAAATTTCTTTTTACAGAGTTAAGCGTGTAGATTCATAGTTTTGTATAAGGTATAAAAGACGTTAGATAGCGATAGGTATCTTGAAAAGTACATAAAACAATAAAAGTGTTTTTCTGTAAAGAGTTTCTAATTTCAAATTTGTAAGATATTAGATGTCTTTTTACATTTGATCAGTACTGTAAAACAATTGTGATATTGAATGAGGTCTGGTGGTATAGCGATCTGATTCTATATCTGATTGCAAAGTGATTGAGTTCACTTCCGGGTTGGATCGAAATTCTCACATGATATCGATAATAGACAAATAGCTTAAAACTATTCTGCCATTAGAAATTAATTTTAATCAGTATATTATCCGAAAATTAAAAACATTTGATATGGAAAGTGATTATGTCATGTTTTAAAAATTTAATTTCTAATAATGAGCGGATTCTTGTAAAAGTATAATTAATTTACGTTATTAAAAATATATGGTGAAAGAAAAATAAGAGGGAAAACAATTGAGGAAGATGAAAAGAAATAGTTTATATAAGAGTTGTAGTATTTGACATTTGAAATAATTGAATTTACAACATTTTAAATTTTAATAAAACAATTCTCATTCTTTGGAGGAAAAATTCATATCTATTTTAATATTACTATTTGTGTTTATAGCCCTGTGAATTAATTATTTATAATCATAAAATTATTTTGACCAATAATATTGTTTTATTGAAAATTATAGAAATAATTATCTCTAGTAATTGTAATTGCAAAAAATATGAATCATAATTCGTGAGTAATACACAAATTCATTGTTACGTCAAGTGTCATGCCATTTTCTTTGTAATTTTTCATGCTTATTAAATTTTACAATAATAAATGCAGAAATTAAAAATTTATAAAACATAAGCGAAATACTTTCATAATAAAATTCCGATTGCATTTGAATTATGCTTGAAATCTCGAAAGATATATTATCAAAGGCTTGAATGTTGATTATGTAATACTTATTTATAATATTTCTGACACGTTTTGTAAATTCATAGTGAATTGCACTAAATATTTTACAGTCAGTTTCATAAAACGTCTTTAGAAAAAGGAAAATTTTCATAATTTTACAATTAAATGCAGTTAATTTTTTATTAAAGCAATTTTCAAGTACTGACTTTGAGAATTGTGAGATTTCTGTATTTAGTTACTAGTTCAGCAACCGATGTATAATTATAAAGTACATATTTCAAAAATAACAAGGTTTTAATTTCGTTTATTACCAGATGGCTTGTTAATAATGCTTTTTATTTTCATTTCAAACAGGTTTTGACTCGCTGTGGAGTAAAACTTGATTGGTTCATATTTTTATATGGAAATTGATTCAAAATTAAATATACACTTATTAATTAAATATATATAACATTATGCAATATTGATAGGTCAAGATATTAATCCAAATATACTTACGGCTATCTATGACAGAATTAAGGCAGCTGAAATGAAAACGTTCTCTGATCATACAGATCAAGTGCGTAAGATTGATCAGCATTTCAGTGGACATTTACGTCCAAGAAACCTTATTCAACCTCACAGGCGGTTGGTGTGTTACTGTAGATTATTTGAGGTTTGTTCCACAATGTTTTCTATTATTTTTAATTTTGATATTTTTTAATTTAATTTTCTAATAGCTTTACTATACCGGTATTTAGATTATTCTATTTATAAAATTCTCTAATTTTAGAATTATAAACATATTTAACAAACTAAACTATACATTTTATTGCAGTCCTGCATTGTAAACCATTTCAATATTTTTATCTACTTAGGAAAACTTTCGTTTACGCGAAACATTTGGAGAATTATTATAGGTGTCAAAAATTTATTGCAATGACCATTTATCTAACTAACAAAGGTCTATGGAAAAAATTGTTGCTTTCTACATTCCAGCAGCAATATAGTTGAGATTCTTTTTAATGTCAGCTATCTACTGAACTTCCTACATCATCATTGCGTTGGTATCAATGATAGATACGCTGTGTATAATATCAAATATGTCTAATCGCTTCAAAACTTTATTAACTCAACTTGCTGAAAAAACAAAGAAGAGACCTGAAAATAGTTGCTTGGACTTAGAAATTCCAGCATGAATAAACTGCAAATTTCTTGATTCCGAAGTTGAGCTTCCAAGAGATTTTTCTGATTCAGATAAATGATTTTCCGGTTTGTAGTTAAGATTATTTCTTCATTTTTAAATTTAAAACTTTAATAGAATTAGAATCAAAATGTCAAAAAAATTATTTGAAATTCGATAAGTTAAAACCAGTAATTAATGAAAAATGATAAATTATTAGTTAAAAAATGATACCTATTAAAAAGCGATTTGATCCTAAACTATAACAAAAATTGAGAATAATTATGTCCAAAAATGATGAAACGCATAAAATAAATTAGAAATTAGCATTACGGGAATACTGGAAATCAAATATCAACAATTCCTTACTCGAAGAACATTTATTAGAGCATTTCATTTTAAATTTATTTTTGGTTATCCAAATCGTTACAATTATCTTACATTACTTCCTTCTTGAATATGTAGAATATTCAGGGTATTTGCTTTAATATATTTGGTTTTTTGTTATAAATTATTTCAGTTATTATTATCAATGATAAAACAATTAAGATTTTTTAGTAGACTTGCTAATTAATGATATTTGCTTTTCGGTGTTCAGTAGTTATTATAAAATTTTAAATTAAGTACAGATTAACGTGTATAATTTTCCTCAACTTTTAGTATGGCAATTACATTTTTCATTTAATATATTAAATATTTTCAATGTCATATTTTATTATATCATAGGTGATCGATTGTTATAAAAAGGATCGAATCGGTGCTCATCAACGAGAAGTATTTCTTTTTAACGATCTCTTGGTTATTACTAAAGGAGTTCAAAAACGCAAAAAGGACGGTGTCATGTATCAGTGCAGAAATACAATTTCACTTGGAAAAGTCGAAATTTATTTATTTGAAACAATTTGTAAGTTATTTAAATTATTATTTTAAAAAATTTTAATTTACATAATAATTTGTCTATTATTTTAAACGAAATTGACATTTTGAAAAGAAATAAATAAAATGTTTTCGAGACAAAACTATGTAAGATATAATCCGCAGTGTTTATTTCTCTCTGGTTGAATCTCTATTCTCACATCTTATAAGATGAATTCTATTTTATAAATAATTCCTTTATCGACAAGTTATTTTAATTTTCAAATAATAATAATAATAATAATAATATATTTTAAGTTTTATCTAAAACAGTGAAAGCTAGAATTTGGCAAATAACTAAAATTTAGCAAATTTAGAAAATTATTTTAAAAAAATTTATAGTTATTTGCAATTTAACATTAAAAATAAAAATCAACCAAAAAACTTAGTTTTTGAAGCTCTATATTTCACTCTATTTTAGATATAATTACGTTATCTCTTTAATCTGGGAACAGGATATTTTTTTCTGGATATTTCCCCCATACCTTTTCACCCCTGTCAGTCGACACAAAAATTTGTTCAGCAGAATATTAAATTTAAAATAACAGATTAAAAAATAAATGTTAATCAGATTTTACTACTTCAAAAATGAAGGTTGTGGGCAATAGCAGGCAGGAACTCCAGGCTGTCTATATATTTGATCTTGAATGAGTCATCAATAACCTCGAAAAAAAAATAATATTAATAATAATCTAACAAAAAGCACCAAATCCAATATATATATTTTACTACAATATATTTCGACAGAATCACTGTCATCTTCTGGTAGAATTGAAATCAAACTAAATCAATATAAATTGCTCTTTTTTTAAACAAACTAATTAGCTAATTCATTAATTTTTTAAAATTAATTTCGCTAAAAATTTTACAAAATTCTGTTTTTTATATTTAAACTTTAAAAATTATAAAAGTTTTAAAATAATAAATTTGAAAGTTACTCTTTGTTTTTTCCGATACTCAATAGAAGCACTTTGGAATTGATGAAGAGATGTAGAAAATTAATGAAAGAAAAACTATCAGTGATTGGATTGGATATGTATGGTACAAATTGTGAAGTTGGTCTATTTCGGTTCTTGATTAGATGGTGTTCAGATCTTGGTTTTGAATATATATGTCATGGGTGCAATGCCACATACATTGGAATGACTGCCCGTCATCTCCGTTCTCAAGTTCTGGATAACTGTCCACTGAGGGAATTGATCTATAAATTAATTTTAAAAAATTAATGAATTAGTTAATTAGTTTTTTTTTTAAAAAAGAGAAATTTATATTGATTTAGTTTGATATCAATTCTACCCGAAGATGACAGTGATTCTGTCGAAATATATTGTAGTAAAATATATATATATATATATATATTGGATTTGGTACTTTTCGTTAGATTTAAATCGATGCCATTATTTAGCTATTGTTATAATTAATAATAATAATAATAATAATATTTTGAGTTATTGAGTGTAACCAGTACCCTTGTGAGTAGTACCCATAAAGGGAGAAAATGTCTTGTCCGATAAACTCAGAGTATACCTTTTTTTTGATATACATATTATAAGGTTTGAAAAAGTCTAAAGTTTTTAACCCTTTGAAGTTTTATTATAAAATATCCTAGACTCCTTTAATCCGAAGTTAATGAATAGATGAGAATTTATTTTGAAATAAGGAAATAACACTAGATTTGACAAATCAATATTTTTTAAATCATCCCACTTTCCGTGATCGGATCGATATGAAATTTCGAAAGCATTTAGTGTTCTCGATAACGAATCTACCTGCCAAATTTCAGCTCAATCCGATCACGGAATTTGCGTGGCACATACAAATATACATCAGCAAAGTTAATATAGAGAGAGTAACAAACTATAAAAACCACAATTCACATTCATTTTTCACAGGATGTGACAAGAGAAATTCATTCAGAAAGGAAGCAGGAAGCGGAAGATTGGTTAATTTTTATACTGGAGTGTTCAGAGCGTATTTTAGGTCGAAATATTACATTTTGTGAATGGCTGACATCAAAAAGAATTTGTGTATGTGTGTGTGTGCGTGCAGGGACGGCTCTACCATATAGGCGAATTAGGCGGCCGTCTAGGGCGCAAAAATATTTTTCTAAATTATTTCTCAAATATATAAAAAAATTATTTATTATGATATCTTTAATTTTTCTCTTTCACAATTGTCACTCCTATATTATTTATGTATTTTGAAACTCCATAGATTATTATATTTTGAAATGGACAAATTTTTTATTTCACTCAATAAAAAATTTATTATGAAATACCTACTCGTTGAATTAAGAAATATAAATTATTAAAACATAATGTTTCAGTTGGCATTCTTTAAGGTAGGCGCTTCATAAAAATTAGCCTAGGGCGCTAGGCTTGGACAAAATTTCTTGATCCGCCCTGTGCGTGTATTAATGGCTATATTATTTATGATTTATTTAATTATTTTAGATTATCCATTCGGAATTCAGTTGAGACGTGATGATGAAATATTAGCCACATTTAATACCAGAACAGCATCAGATCGCAAGAAATTTGTTGAAGATCTAATTGAAACAGTTTCAGAAGTTACCGAAATGGATAGACATCGAATTGAGGAGGAATTAATTAAACAACAAAGATCCAACGTTTCACCAGGTATTGAAGTTTCTCGAGATTCGTCTTTATTTCCAATAGGATATAAAGATGAATATGTAAATTTTCCCGGTCGAAATTCGCAAGAAGTTGTTAGAAGAAAAGATTTATCAACTTTTGGTATTTCTTTTTTATATAAGCCGATTTTGTGAATATCAATTTTCTTGCTGATCTTTGTTGATTTTCTTTTCAGTATATTCGACATCTGTGGATGAGGCTAAATTATCTCCGAGCAAACATCACCAACGATCATCTAGTCATGGCGGCCACATTATTGGTATGAATTCGGATGTTTATTCCCCAAATAAAAATGTGGATATCGACTGTCCTCATTCAAATGTTTATAATCAACAAAATAGAATCAGTGGAGATAGTGGATTACAGGTAAATTAAATGATTTTTAAAGAATGATCAAATGTTTCATCCATAATTTCATATAAATTTCTATGGACAAATACGGTCTAGTTTAATAATTTCAATTGGTGCATAATCATTTAAATAATATTTTAAGAAAATAACAGTATAACAATTGATTTTATTGAGCCTTTATTTCGGCGCCGTAACAAATGCGCATCAATTAAAGTTTACAAATTGTTGAGGATACCTAAATGATGAATAATATAATCAATAAGTAAATTACCTGGGGGAAGATCGTCATGACAAACTGGATGATCTATGGAAACTTGGAAAAGAAAACGGAAGTAAAAAGAAATGAGAAAGAGGAATGAAACAAAAGAAATTAGACAAGAAAACAAAAACAAAGATCAGTACTAATTAATTAGTACAAAGAAGAAAAGGAATTTCAAATTCCAGAAAAACAAAATATAGGAAAAGCGTATCTTGGAGATAGCGGAATTGTCAGGAGAAGACGGCCTAACAAGAAAGGCAAAAGGGAAAATATCTCGATATCTGTCAGAGATAAAATGGGAACAATCGGGAAATGCAAGAGAAAGAAAAGTGGAAAACATTTGAGTATCTCGAGTGCCACAAACAAAACAAGCTATATAAAGAGAAACGGAGAGATACAATTGGAGACAGAAAAGTGAGACAAAATTGAAACAAAACAGAGTCGACGAATTAGACAGAGTCGGACGAAACGTTATTGGAAAACGATTTGTGAAGAATATTGATAAAGAAAATAATTGTTGGAAAAGATTTGCGGAAACGAACTAGTTTAGAAATAAACGAAAAGAAGTTATTTCAATATTTGAATAAAGTTGTGAAGAAAGTGAAAGAAACCAACCAGCTCAAAGTCCCAGGCGATAAATCAATCAGTAGTTAGTGATCTTTCAATCCGGTGTTGTACACAAGTGCTAGTGTTGTATTAAGCATTGTATAGTCACCGAGCGGAGTGTTGAATTGTTTGTCAGTGTAAAGTGAAAATTATTTGTCATTATCAATAAAGATTACTGTTGTCAAGTGTTATTTGTGGATCAGCCAAAGACACGCTTGGAGTCAGAGTAAGAAATTTAACTTACAAATATTATCACCAACCCAATAAGCCAACAAAATTAAGCAAAATATAATTGGTGAAATTTTTAAAATAATTAATCTGTGAAGAAATCTCAGTTATCAAGTACCTGTTCACTATCGACTGACGAAAAATCTAAGAATGCATGTCAAAATGATGTTGGCTCTTAGCTTTGTTCCTGCTGTTCTCGATGAATTGGTAAATGACTGATCTCCTCTAATGGTACCATTGGTTAACTACTGGGAAGATTCATACATAGGCCGACGTGAAAATCCAAGTTTTTCTTTACAACTGTGGAATGTTCGAGCTCGCGTCATTGACAGCCTACCGCGTACCAACAACTCCGTTGAGGTCTGGCATCGATCTTTTCAACAGACAGTTGATTACCAGCACCCGTTTGTCTATAAACTGGTTGAACAATTCCATCAAGAACAAGATCACTACGAATTGAAGATTTAAAAGTTTCGTTTAGGAATCATATGGCTAGAAGCATTCAAGTTGAAATATGTTCACCTTAATTGAAACCTGCAGGCTTCGGTCCCAACAATTTTATTAGTAGATTACCTCCGAGGAATCGCACACAACTTTAGCATTAAAATATATAGGCTACCATTATTCGGCTTTTCAATTTTATTAGTAACAGTTACAATTGAAATAAATATAGTTGATTTGAATTGTATTTTTTTACTTTTTTTTATTGCGCGCAATTGTCGGGTCACCTTTTATTTCATTATTGAACTATAATAATTCAATTAAATTTTATTTTAACTTTATATCTGTTGGGTGTTTGCTATAACTAGGAGAACCTTCAATAACAAACTTCAGTAAAAAAATCATAAATAACGCTCCGGGAATTTCAGTGACAATCACGTTATTTGATGAAGAATTTTTAGAATATTCGATAATTTCACTGTAGAATTTTATCAAATATGCAATTGTGCATGTGAACCAAGAAAAATTAACGAAATATTGTAAATTATGAACTCAATTAGAACATTTGAAAAATATCAAATGGCATTCGAATAATAGGACGACATCCAATCATCAGAAATATTGAAAAAAAATTAGAAGCTTCATTTTTTAAGAATTTCAATTTTGACAAAGCGTAGTAAATTATAAAACTCTAAATAACAAAATTACTAAAGCTATATTTAAAATCTACCACAATATATAACACAATATTCTATAAGTAATTACAAGTATTGGTGGGTTACAGAAATCAGCCTATGAAAATACTGTAGACATAACTCATTTCATCTTTTAAAAACTTGAAAGTGTTATCGTCATATACTTTTCCGCAAGTAATCATAAGGAAAAAGATCTCAGGGTGTTAAATTGCTTGGATTCGATTAACACTTGTTTTCAGTGTTGTCACTGACTTTCAAATCGCAATTAAGGAGATTATGTTTAGTCGGTAAATCAGTGATACGGAAATTGAGGCACTTGATATACCAAATTCACTTGAAAAAGGCAGTGCAGAAATTGACATTGTATTTATTAAAAAACTTGACTATGTTTCAGTAAATTTCTCCTTAATTGCGACTACAATGCAACTGAAAAAGTAAAATTAAAATTTCTGTAGTTTCTAAACTTTCTAAAATCTTGTAGAAAATTTAATTGTCGAATAACCAAAAGTGCTTATAAATCCTGGAGTAGATTCAGTAAAGATCCATAATGAGCCGAAAATTCAGACGTTATTTTAAGCAGAATAAATTTCTCTCTTATATCTAAAGATTTGTTTAAAACGCTCGTTAAAACCTCTCATATTTAAACAACTTACAAATATTCCTAAAATAATCCAATTATCAATAATCATTAAAATTCAATCCATTTTAACCATATTTCTTTTAAATCTCTCGAATTTAAATTAAAAAATAGATATGTACATGTTTAATTTGATTCTAATTTCAAGGAAGACATCGAATGAATTCATTCAAATCCACATTCTCATGCTCAGTATTGACCATTTATACCTTGTATTTCTAGTTTTAGAGAAAATGTCTAATGTATTCGGTACTACGGTTCGCAAATAAATCGTTCGGCTATTTCACCAGTCAATGTTTGACTGGTAAATAGAAATTTTATTTCGCATCTTTTATTTAGTTTTTTTCTGGTTGACAAAAATCTCATTATAAAAATTTCATGTTAATGATAATTGAATTGAAATGTTTCTGTAGAAGTTACAAATTCTGGATTCGTGTGTTGGGTTTGTTTTATTGATAATCGAGTCAATTTAAACAATCGTGTTGTCACATTTTTTATTAAATTTTTTAATCATGATCGATATGGTGATCGTTTTCTTGATATAATGTTGATAATTGCTATAGTGATGATTTTATTGTATTTATTATTATTATTATTATTATTATTATTATTATTATTATTATTATTATTATTATTATTATTATTATTATTATTATTTTTATTTTTATTAATTATTATTTTTTGCTGTATATTTGCAAATTTAATTTGTATTTTTGTTTTATTGGAGAACTTTTTTAGTAGATTATCTTGCAATAAAATTTTATTATATTTATATGTTATGATATTAACTATAGTTCTTATTGTTTAATAGTTTGGTAATGGATGCAATTTATTTATTATGGGTATTTTACTCGCTATTAATCTCATTTTATTTCGATTTATGTAATTAAAGCCGAATACTTTGAAAATAAACCTTTGGCTTTTGTACTTTTAATGGAGAATTTTAATATTATTTGTTATTGTTAATTATTATTACTACCGTGTTTCTCCGAAATTAAGTCTTAACACAATTTTTAAAAAATATATATTGTAGTCCTAACACCGAAATTAAGCCCTAGCAATTTTGTTTTTTGATATATATTAAATAAAATTTCAGATCGTTATATATTGTTAAAAAGTAAAAACATAGTTATATTAATATTAATAACTATTTGATAAAATTGAATAAAGTTTTTTAAAAATTAATCCATACAAAATATCACAATATCAACCATCAAATATAATTGCTATGGACGAAACATCGGTATTTTTGGACAGGCTGTACAAACAACAGTTGATCAGTATTCCATTAACCGGGTATGAAAGTACAAGAGTTACATGTATTAGATGTTTGGTTTCTTAAATTAATCACATCCATATTTTAAACACAACACAAAATCTCTCTTATTAAAACAATCACTGTTTTTAGCTTAGAGGATATTTTCGCAAGGCATGAGTTAATATTTGAATAGGGAATATTCGTACACAAGCATTCAATAAATATTTTATATTTTAATCTTCAAACATTCTTAAATATATTTAATTTATTATTTTAATTTATAATTTTATTATTTACTTTAATTATATTATTTAAATCTATTTAAATCTGGAAATTAAATACTTATTCAATTTAATTACTTTCACAGCATGTATTCTTGCCGTTGATCGTTATTGCCAGAAATTAACTCCTGTGAATATTTGTATAATTTTTAAAAGTTTATTTTTATTCCAAAAAATAGAAAACCTCCCAAAATTAAACCCTAAGTGTATTTTTGCCAAATTTTTTTAAAAAATATATATTTGAACCCGGGGCTTAATTTCGGAGAAACGCGGTATTTGCTGTATATTTGCTATTTTAATTTACATTTTGGTTTTATAATAGATTTTCTTGCTTATAAAATTTGGATTGTAGCGCATCTGACTTTCCAATTAATATTTATTTAATAGTTAAATTCCAAATACATTATTAAATTAAGTAAATTAAAACACATTGCTTTAATATTATAATATACATGCTTTCTATATCTCTATCTTTTTAATTCAAAAAATGTGCTCAAAACTCTGGAGTTGCAACAATTTGTGGAAAGTCTTGTATGGATTTCTCATCAGTATAATCCAGTTCTATGTAACCTACAGTTCAATCAGAAGATATTACATTTCTAAAAGTCGATATTACGATCATCAATACGGTGGATGAACATGGCACCACTTCATCCCTATTCCATCAAATTCACTCTTTCTGTTTTTTTAAATATTTCAGTGTTCGAAGTTCACCTAATGGAATTATCAGATTTGCGTACGAATATATTTTTCATATTGGCATGAATAATTATTTCATTTATTATATAAATATAAATATAAATACTTACATTTAATGTTGTTTCTTATAATTCAGTTCACTTTTCTTATTTTCCATTACATTTTTTTCTGAATTTTCAAATCATCTGTCATTTTTCTATTCTTTTTAAATAAATTATAAATATCTTTTTCTTAATTTTCTTACCAGTATAATTAGCTAATAATTATAAAATCACCTTAGTGTAATCTGGATAACCAATTTTTTTAAAATCGTTTAATATTAATCATTTTGAATTTAGAGAACTGATATTGAGTCTTACCATACACATCTTCAGTGGGGAGATATGGACCCACCAAACCATGGGGCAACTATGGCGGAATAAGGCAGTTGAATATAGTAGGGAACTATGGGACATGATAACCGCCAAATATTTTATTTAGGTCATAGAAAAAATATGTAGGTCAATTCAAAGTTTATGTAAGTTACGAATTAGGTGGTTGTAATTGGCCGTATCTCCTACTATCTTCAACTACTATCTTCCTTATTCCGCCACAGTTTATCAAATTTTGATTGAAAAATATTTAATTGTAAAAATTTACAAACAAATAAAGTTTTTCAATTACTACTAGAACTTACAATTTGATAAACCCTATTATTTCTTTATTCCATTTTAATTAAATTTTACTTTATTAATATAATTCCATTTATTTGTTTTAATTAATTATTATACTTCATCCGAAAGTTTTAATGAATTCAAGTATAAGAGAAATATGGTGAAGAGTTTGATTTATCGTTCATGGTCTTTGTCTTTTACTTTTGTAAATTCAGTAAAAAGTGTTGACAAATTGGTTGAATTCTTAATGAAGAAAGGTTATTCAAAATTCTTTTTATTAATTATGGTAAAAGACTGTTGATAAATTTATTAAAAATCCTTAGATCCATGTTTGAGAAAATCTGGGTATAATTTTGTTGAAGTGTGTGAGTCTGATGACTTAAATAAATTAAATAATGTAAGTAAGGATGATGAACCTAAATTTTGTTCGTATTGCCGTATTCAGAAAGTTTTAAGGATTATAAACGGAAGATTAGAAAGAAGTTAGGCAGCGTTTTGCAAACTTTTTTGACGTGGCCGGGTACGAGATTCTAACATTTTTACCGCAACCCGGATGTGCGGTCGCAACCTACACTTTGGGAAACACTGAGTTAGGGAATTTAAACTATAGAATAGTGTCAAATTCAAGGAAAGTATGCAATATGTTTATTAATAGTCTAAAACTCCGGTCGAATTGTGTTCCGATCTCGTTTATCCGTTTACATGTAATGGGCGTAATGCAACATACATTGGAGATACTTCATGTCATCTCTGTATCCGAGCTCGAGAGCATTATAGACTAGGGTGGAGTGAAAATTTTTTTTTCTTAATATCTTGTTTGGATAGCTATAAAAACTTGGTAACACATGCAATTAGTAATGTGGCAAACAATTAGACAATTTAAAGCATATCTTGAGGTTCCACAATTGACCTAAAGTATAGGCATATTTCGATAACAAAGCAATAATCTTTAAAAAAAACATTTTTTTATAAGTAACATATTTATGTTATGGTTTAACTTTTTAACAGTCTGTACATAACATTACAAGTAATAAGAACCATATCTGTGAAGGGAAACCACATGCAAACTGTCTAACATGTTTTTATAACTACAAATGATGTTGGGCTTTGGTGTCCAGTTTTGGCATTTTCGATCTCGATTCCAAGCGTGCTCTAATGAATCCGTCGCGTTTTTCTGGACCACACACCATT
Organism: Schmidtea polychroa; assembly: GCA_959609185.1. Classification (NCBI taxonomy): domain Eukaryota; kingdom Metazoa; phylum Platyhelminthes; order Tricladida; family Dugesiidae; genus Schmidtea; species Schmidtea polychroa. Next base: position 138,741 of record CAUHTR010000023.1, on the reverse strand, counting down.
TCGGAATGATGCCTCCTCGAATGCCCGTATTAGTGGCTGTCCCATCACAACCTATTGCTTTTATGCCACTCGTGTCAACATTTCTTTTATTCAAATATGCAATCAACTCAGCCGTGATAACTTTGCTTGACCCTGCAGTTGGTGTAATGTGACCGAAATATGTAGCTCCTGGTTCGGCTATAATCGATATATGTTCTTCAGTTATTATTTTCCGATGAAATTTACCATCGCATTCTTTAATTTGGGTCATTGTATTGTCTTTTCTGCCGTCAAAATATAACCCAGTGATTGTGTTACTGACTTCGGCACATAATGCGCCACGCTTATTACAACGTTCTCGACGCACTTTACTTCTGTCAATCACTTTAGAAACATCATGTTCGTGGATTATTCCAACATCTTGAAGAACAGCACTGGCGATTCCTGCTGCCGCCCTGTCGGATACGCCATGTCGATCACACGCTAAAGCCAACGACGGTAGCTTAACTCTCATCTGCTTGTCATTCAATTTTCGCTGTTGTTTAATTTGGCTTATACAATCGTCATCAGAGTCATCATCGCCGGTATCCATTTCCTCTTCCATTCCAGAAATCTCGTCACAGACATCCGACTGTTTATCACCGATGTCATCAATGGCAGATTTGGTACACATCTGCCTCTGTGTCGACTCTTTACGGATATACCGCTTTTGTAATCTACTGGATTCAACCTCATCAACTCCAGCTATGATCATACTGCGTGAACCCCGCTGATCTTCTAGAAAGTCACGTTCAATTGTGGGTATCTTTCTTGACTTCTCACAGTGACACTGAGACATACAAGAGCACTTGCAGGAGCAAATGTCAAAGAGTTTAATCGATTCATCTTTAAACTGCGATATTTTCTCTCTGTATGGTTCTGAGTCCTTCCTAGATTTATACGGCTTCAGCAATTTCATGAACGTCTTGTGGTACACGTTCAACATTTCATGAACACGACGGTGGCTTACATGTGGTATGGAAGCTTTGTCCCATATTTGTTCTACTTTCATTGACACTGTTTCTGCCACGTTGCGATGTGAAGGATCTTTATTGTTCAATTCGCATTTCAGTCTCTGCTTTGTCAGGTTGTAGAATTTCATAACATCTGCATAAGTCGGTAGTTGATTGTCGGGCATCTCGGATGGACCACCAAAGATGACACAAGACACTTTCTTTCTGGTTACAGCCATTGCAACTCTAAAAAGGAAAACCAGAGGCATTTTAAATCCATATTATTTAAATGCCATCAATGACTTCAATAATATGTTATAATATTACCTCTTATAATGAAGTATCGTAGTGGAGTAATTATTTATCACTAACAATACTACATACAGCGATTCAAAAAAAATACAATGTTATGTAATATGTATGCAATAATCCGTCTGAATTGACTCTAGAAACAGGAAGTGCAGCGTGTGAATGCGTAGAAAAGTGAACTAATAATGATCTTTTAGTTAACAGTAAGTAACGATAACGTATTAGTGGAAGCAAAAAGTTGCCAATTCCTTGTAATGAAAAGAACACCGGATAGCAAATACATTATCGTTTTCTTATCAATGGTTACATTTTAAAGTTGGTTGTGGAACCTTAAGACATTATTTAAATTATTGTTTTTCTTTACAGAGTACTTCATTTGACCTCATAGCAAGTTTTTATAACTATCCAAAGTCTACTAAGTCAAAAAAAATTTTTTCGGTCATTTTCACTCCACCCTATTATATACCGAAGGCTTTGACTAATATTAGTGAGCATTATAAGGACTGCAAGAGTAAAATAGATATTTCTGATTTTAAAATTTTATTTAAAAATGTTGATAATTTTTGGGAACATGTAATTTGTGAGAATTTATTGATAAAGTCATTGAATCCGAAAAGTAATGTGCAGAATACAGTGAATACTTGTGTTTTAAATGTTTTAAGATAAGTTTTTGTATATTGTAAGTATCGATTGTTGATGTTAAATTAAATGATTAATAAATTATTAAATTAAATTCTAAATGTTAAAATTTAAAAAATAATATTATTTTAATTACAATTTTTAAAAGAATGAAATGTTTTTATGAAAAAAAATTTTATTATATAATTAATAATTAACTCAATTAATAAAATTGTTTAAAAATCATTGATTTATATAGTTATTGAATCTAGCGGCGTATTTACCTGTAGGCAGATTAGGCATTTGCCTAGGGCCTCGGATTTATAAGGGCCTCCAAAATCCAAAAAAAAAATTATAATTTTTTTAAAAAAAAAAAAAAATCAAAGTCGTAGCATTTCAGATTTTAAACTTTAACAGTTTTAAAATTTTCAGAGTTAAAACCTTTTGGGGCCTCAATTTCTATAAGTAAAAGAATTTGCACATATTCAAAAACGAAAAAATAACAAATAGGATAAAAGCAAAATCCAAGCAAGTTTGAATTTTTATATTTTGAATATAATATATTTTATTTTGTAAAGGCCTACTAATTTTATTTTATAAATTGAATTTGAGGCCCCACGAATAGGTTTTAAACTCTGAAAAATTAAAAAAAAAATTACAAAAAAAAAAACAATAGCCCGTAGCATTTCAGATTTTAAACTTTTTATTTACAAAATAAAATTAGTAGGCCTTTAAATACAAAATAAAATTATATGATACACAAAATAGAAATATAAAAATTCAAATAGGAAAAAACAACAACCAAGCAAGCTTTGAATTTGTATTTGTATTTTGTATATTTCTTTTCCAAAACAGAAAATGCATATGCAATTTCATTTCATTTATTGTTTGAATTTTGTTACACGTTAACATCATGATTTTGAATATTGAAAATAAATATTTGTACGTATTGACTATTAGCATAATTTTGATTTTAGATTGATATTTTCCGAATACCCAACAGTTTTTTTTAACTACCAAAACCAATCGTTGTTGCTTCTTGCTTTCGTCATTTAATATTTCATAATTCAATCGACAATTATTCCATTTTATTTTTAAAGAAAAATATTGACAAATATACGTTAAAATGAAAAGAACTTTCGAGTCTGGCGCACAAAAACGATTGCGAAAAAAATTCAATTGAAGGAAAACGAAAATCAAAGAAACTCCCTTGCTAAATTTATGTCTTTGGATAAAAATGTTCCATCTACCAGTACTGCGGCTGCAGATAAAACTGTTTCACTACCAGTAATAGCTGGTAGCGATGTTAATCTTTCGATAAGCAGTCTTTGTGCAGAAGTAGGTGCAAGTGATAATTGCGTTCCCACTACCAATGACATTGAGGTTGAAATTGAGAGTGAAGTAGTAAGTACAAATACTTATCCTATCTTTACTGACATTGGTTTATGGCCAAAAATAATTACTAATGATTTGATTGAACATTGTATCTGTACAAAACCCAAAAATGTGGGAGATTTAGAATCTTCTAAAAAATGTTATAAAGATAACAATGATCAACAAATATACCGAAAATTAAATGATGTACATTTTTATACGACTAAAATAAACGGAGTTCAAGAGCTAAGAGAATGGTTGATTTATTCTGAAACAACGAAATCTGTTTATTGCTTTGCTTGTAAACTATTTAGTAAAAAATCTAATGTTCTAGTTTCAGGATATTCAGATTGGAAAAATATTGTAGACGTTTTGAAAAGACATGATGAGTCGAAAGAACATAAAAGTTGTATGTGTGCTTATGTTCGTCGTGCTAAAATAAGTGGTCGCATCGATTCCAAACTTTTACAGGTAATAGAAAAAGAGTCAATTTATTGGCGAGAGGTATTAAAACGAGTCGTTGCTACAGTTAAACTTTTGGGGAGTTTGGGTTTAGGGTTCAGAGGACATGATAATTCTTCCAAAGGCAATTTTTTCAGCTGTATTGAATATTTGGCTGAATTTGATGACTTCTTAAAGGTTCACTTAGAAAAATACAGTAATTGCGGAAGTGGGCATGTTAATTATTTATCTAAAAGTACGTGTGATGAATTTATAGAACTTATGGGCAAAACCGTACAAAAATCCATTGTTGATGAAATAAAACAAGCTAACTATTTTGCTCTTATAGTTGATTCCACGCCTGATGCAAGCCATACTGACCAGTTAACTATTATTATCAGGTACGTAGATCTGGATCAAAAAATTCAAGAAAGGTTCATATGTTTTATTTCGATTGAATATCATGATGCAACATATTTAGAAAAAAAGATTTTGTCCGCCTTGTCAGAATTAGGGTTGAACATTAATAATTGCCGGGGACAAACGTATGATAATGCTGCGAACATGTCAGGCATTTATAACGGTCTCCAAGCCAAAATTAAATGTTACAGCAAAAATGCTGAATTTGTACCTTGCGCAGGACACTCTTTAAATTTAGTTGGAAATACAGCAGCAGAATGTTCTTCTAAAGCTATTAGATTCTTTGATTTTATTCAAAATTTGTTTGTTTTTTTTTCCTCTTCGACAAAGAGATGGGATCAGCTAATGAATACTGATCAAACATTAAGCCATACTTTAAAACGTATATGCGACACTCGATGGTCATCTAGAGCTGAAGCTGTATTAACTGTAAGAATGAATTTTTCTTCCATAAAAACTGTTCTTGGTAAATTTGTATTAACCCATCTGAAAAACCCATAGCGAAAATTGAGGCGAAAAAATTACATAGCAGTTTTGAAGATTTAGAGACGGCTCTGTTATTGATTTTTTGGAATACGCTATTGCAAAGAATCAATGCCACCAATAAATCGTTACAAAGCAAAGAATGTAACTTACAAAAAGGAACATATTTATTGAAATCTTTATCAGAATTCATACTTAGTATTCGAACTAATGATGCATATTTTCACCAAATGGAAAAAGAAGCCATCGAATTATCTGGTAGTACAGAATACTCAACAGCAAAAAATCGAAACAGGAAAAGAAAAATACTATTCGATGAAACTTCTGATAATGACACAATTTTATGTGGGAAAGAATTATTCAAAGTTGAAACATTTTACTCAATTTGTGATACTTTAAACTGTGAAATAAAAAGAAGGTCTGTAGTTTATGACAAGGTATTAGAAAAGTTTCTAATATTTGTTGATTTAGATTTGCCTGAAGAAAAATTTGCTTAGTGTGTATCAAATTTAGCTGAACACTATAAAGATGACATAAATCAATTAGTATTCAAAGATGAGGTTGAACAGTTCCTTCATTTTGTAAAATTGGAAAAATTATTAACACTTCCTGAAATGTATGCATCAATTCTGGAAGGTTTATCATCAACATTTCCAAACGTTGAAATAATCCTAAAAATTTTTTTAACAATCCCAATTGCAAATGCGTCTGGTGAGAGATCATTTAGCATTCTTAAGCGGGTCAAAAACTACCTAAGGACGTCACTTGGCCAAAAAAAACTAAATCACTTAGCTATCATGGCAATTGAAAGCGATCTAGTAAAAAAAATTAACTATGNCCGAATACCCAACAGTTTTTTTTAACTACCAAAACCAATCGTTGTTGCTTCTTGCTTTCGTCATTTAATATTTCATAATTCAATCGACAATTATTCCATTTTATTTTTAAAGAAAAATATTGACAAATATACGTTAAAATGAAAAGAACTTTCGAGTCTGGCGCACAAAAACGATTGCGAAAAAAATTCAATTGAAGGAAAACGAAAATCAAAGAAACTCCCTTGCTAAATTTATGTCTTTGGATAAAAATGTTCCATCTACCAGTACTGCGGCTGCAGATAAAACTGTTTCACTACCAGTAATAGCTGGTAGCGATGTTAATCTTTCGATAAGCAGTCTTTGTGCAGAAGTAGGTGCAAGTGATAATTGCGTTCCCACTACCAATGACATTGAGGTTGAAATTGAGAGTGAAGTAGTAAGTACAAATACTTATCCTATCTTTACTGACATTGGTTTATGGCCAAAAATAATTACTAATGATTTGATTGAACATTGTATCTGTACAAAACCCAAAAATGTGGGAGATTTAGAATCTTCTAAAAAATGTTATAAAGATAACAATGATCAACAAATATACCGAAAATTAAATGATGTACATTTTTATACGACTAAAATAAACGGAGTTCAAGAGCTAAGAGAATGGTTGATTTATTCTGAAACAACGAAATCTGTTTATTGCTTTGCTTGTAAACTATTTAGTAAAAAATCTAATGTTCTAGTTTCAGGATATTCAGATTGGAAAAATATTGTAGACGTTTTGAAAAGACATGATGAGTCGAAAGAACATAAAAGTTGTATGTGTGCTTATGTTCGTCGTGCTAAAATAAGTGGTCGCATCGATTCCAAACTTTTACAGGTAATAGAAAAAGAGTCAATTTATTGGCGAGAGGTATTAAAACGAGTCGTTGCTACAGTTAAACTTTTGGGGAGTTTGGGTTTAGGGTTCAGAGGACATGATAATTCTTCCAAAGGCAATTTTTTCAGCTGTATTGAATATTTGGCTGAATTTGATGACTTCTTAAAGGTTCACTTAGAAAAATACAGTAATTGCGGAAGTGGGCATGTTAATTATTTATCTAAAAGTACGTGTGATGAATTTATAGAACTTATGGGCAAAACCGTACAAAAATCCATTGTTGATGAAATAAAACAAGCTAACTATTTTGCTCTTATAGTTGATTCCACGCCTGATGCAAGCCATACTGACCAGTTAACTATTATTATCAGGTACGTAGATCTGGATCAAAAAATTCAAGAAAGGTTCATATGTTTTATTTCGATTGAATATCATGATGCAACATATTTAGAAAAAAAGATTTTGTCCGCCTTGTCAGAATTAGGGTTGAACATTAATAATTGCCGGGGACAAACGTATGATAATGCTGCGAACATGTCAGGCATTTATAACGGTCTCCAAGCCAAAATTAAATGTTACAGCAAAAATGCTGAATTTGTACCTTGCGCAGGACACTCTTTAAATTTAGTTGGAAATACAGCAGCAGAATGTTCTTCTAAAGCTATTAGATTCTTTGATTTTATTCAAAATTTGTTTGTTTTTTTTTCCTCTTCGACAAAGAGATGGGATCAGCTAATGAATACTGATCAAACATTAAGCCATACTTTAAAACGTATATGCGACACTCGATGGTCATCTAGAGCTGAAGCTGTATTAACTGTAAGAATGAATTTTTCTTCCATAAAAACTGTTCTTGGTAAATTTGTATTAACCCATCTGAAAAACCCATAGCGAAAATTGAGGCGAAAAAATTACATAGCAGTTTTGAAGATTTAGAGACGGCTCTGTTATTGATTTTTTGGAATACGCTATTGCAAAGAATCAATGCCACCAATAAATCGTTACAAAGCAAAGAATGTAACTTACAAAAAGGAACATATTTATTGAAATCTTTATCAGAATTCATACTTAGTATTCGAACTAATGATGCATATTTTCACCAAATGGAAAAAGAAGCCATCGAATTATCTGGTAGTACAGAATACTCAACAGCAAAAAATCGAAACAGGAAAAGAAAAATACTATTCGATGAAACTTCTGATAATGACACAATTTTATGTGGGAAAGAATTATTCAAAGTTGAAACATTTTACTCAATTTGTGATACTTTAAACTGTGAAATAAAAAGAAGGTCTGTAGTTTATGACAAGGTATTAGAAAAGTTTCTAATATTTGTTGATTTAGATTTGCCTGAAGAAAAATTTGCTTAGTGTGTATCAAATTTAGCTGAACACTATAAAGATGACATAAATCAATTAGTATTCAAAGATGAGGTTGAACAGTTCCTTCATTTTGTAAAATTGGAAAAATTATTAACACTTCCTGAAATGTATGCATCAATTCTGGAAGGTTTATCATCAACATTTCCAAACGTTGAAATAATCCTAAAAATTTTTTTAACAATCCCAATTGCAAATGCGTCTGGTGAGAGATCATTTAGCATTCTTAAGCGGGTCAAAAACTACCTAAGGACGTCACTTGGCCAAAAAAAACTAAATCACTTAGCTATCATGGCAATTGAAAGCGATCTAGTAAAAAAAATTAACTATGACTCATTAATTGATAATTTTGCAAAAATAAATCACGAAATAAAATATTATAAATGGGCTTTCTTTGGTCAAAATTTAGAAACTAAGCCATGAAAAAAAAATATTAGAGGGGCCACAATAATTGATTTTTGCCTAGGGCCTCAATTTGTTAAAATCCGCCTCTGATTGAATCCTACCTGATGATGTCATGAAAACTGTCGAAATATATCGTGAAAAACAATGTTTGATTGGCGCTTTCTTATAATTAAATTATTGCCATGTATGTTTAACTGTTTATTAATTATTAATAGGGAAACTTTAACAAGTTGTGAATAAATGAGAAAATTGGGTAAACACCGGATTATGCAATTCAACCAACCTCTTTAATTGGAAGATTTAAAATTTATAAATTCAATCAATTGCATTAGTTTTGATATCGGTAAATTTATACAAATAATAACAATTGAAAATAAATAAATTATAAAAAAGTAGAAATTATAATTATATGATACCGAAAACTTAAAAGAAACGAATACATTCAGAGCCGGATCTATGGGGGGTGCAAAGGATGCGATGCACCCGGGCCCCCTCTCAAAAGGCCCCCGCCAAACACTTTTATCTTTCCACTTTTTTTTATTTATATTTTTAAAAAAATTGCACTCATTTTCCATTTTTTATAATTTTTTTTTTGACAAAAAATAAAAAAAAATTATTTTTCCAAAAAAGACATTACTTTTTTTCGAAAATGGTTGTTGTAATATTTCTGCAGCTGTATGAAAATATAGCAAAGAAAATTCTTCGATTCAATGTTTAATGGGTAGGGAAATTTTTAAATTAGATCTAGCATCACTGTTTGTTGCAATTACGTCAAAATTAAATTATTCCGCCATTTTCAAACAGCAAAAAGCAAAAATGTAAATGTGCGTCTGTTTTTTTACTAAAAATAATTAATTTAAAAAGTGATTTATATTAAAATTATAAAATTACTTGTATTTTTTTTTAAATATTTGTGCAAAACTACTAACGTTTATTTGATTTGTATTTTTTATATGTACATAAATATTTGTTTTTGAATAGAAGTTTTATATTAATATATTATTTTGTTTGACAACAGCCACAATGTAAGTGTGACCTTTTTTTTCTAGAAGAAATAATTAATTTAAAAGAAATATTGGTATATTTCCTTTTAGAAAATTGTTTCCGAACAATGGATATCAATTTTTTATATCAATATATATGAAGATTTTAAAATATATTGTAAATGATCCATTTATCTACATTTATCTACTTTAACTGAAAACTGTCAAATTACTGAAAAACTACTAAAAAATATACATTTATTTTTGAATAATTTTTGAATAGACTTTTTATATTTTATAAACAACAACCAAAATGTAAGTGTTTCTTTTTTATTAGAAATAATTTATGTATTTAAAATTTTATATATATATATATATATATATATATATATATATATATATATATATATATATATATATATATATATATATATATATATATATATATATATATATATATATATTTATATTTATACATATTTATATTAAAACTATAAAAATATTTATACATATTTCTTTTTTTAGAAAATATCCCTGGAAAACTACTAATGTATATTAGATTTATAGATATACTATTCTGATATATTTCCTAATTTTATAATTGCGTTACGTATATTTTTAACCTTTTCTGTAACTGTTGCTAGCGCAGAGAGATCATTCAGTAAGTTGAAGCTAATTAAAACTTACCTTCGTTCTACTATGGCTCAAGAAAGATTATCGTCATTGGCGTTATTGTCGATCGAAGTAGATGAATCAAAAAATCAATAAATTTTAGTCAATTGATGTATTATACATTTATAAGTGTTGAAGTTAAATGCTTACTGAATTGTTTTCAAGCAAGTTCAAAAGAAAATTAAAATTTGGAAATTTTGAAAATTGGAAATTATTTCCATGATTATTTCATATAGGCCCAAGCTGTCTGAGTATTGTGGACATAACTGAAATGTAAATATATTAATTTCCCATATATGCAACCACTAAAAGGAAAGACAAACACGAGAAACCTTTTCAAACACGAAAAAGATAGCTACAGAAAAAATATTAAAGAAACGAAAATTGTTCAGAAAGCAAGACTCATCTCACTAATTTTATTATGTACAATATTTAAAATTGATTGATGTTTTGAAAAATTTGAATCCATTGTGATATTATTGTTGTGAAATTGTTTTGATGGAAGTTTTATAATTTGATACCCAAGGACACAACTGAAATCAATGACCAAATCATTAAATTTTTGCTTATGTTTCAAATAAAAAAAGGTAAAAGCCATTCAGACATATGGAAGTTCCAAGGTTTTTGAATCTACCCAGGATCAATTACTCTCGCTCATACCAGTTATAATAGAAACGCTAAAAATATTCTTTTTTTATTTCTGAATATTGGTAAAACTACTAAATATACAAAATCTTCCTACAACAAGTGCAATAAAATATTTTGTGCTTGCTGTTTGGTTTTTTTAAATCCAATTACTTTTTTAAAGTTTAAAAATTTGAAAAAATTGTTTTTCAGTTTTTGTTATAATGTATATATCTTTGATTTCCCATTTTTCTCCAACATGATTTCCCAATTTTCCCGGCAACCGAGTTATCTTTGATAGCTGTCGAGATATTTTTTTAATTTTCACTTTTGCGGCTCCGGTCTGTTTATGTTTCGTTCCCGTTATCTCTTCCCTACTTTTCTACATATTTATATTAGAGTCTGTTGAAATCAGTTGGAAGTTAATAAATGATACCTGATATAATATTCGGGATAGGTATTTTCAATTTATATTAGTTATTGTAATAACATTATCATATCCTTAGTTGAATATTAACTCATAACTCAAGGTTAATATTCTTTTGAGCATTACAGTTAACTATTAAACAAATATAATTTAGGTAAAACATAATTTTAATAAATATATTTAACATCGCAATTCCAATTGGACCTCAAAGAAATTTCAGCTGGATCACGTGCGGGCTACAGAGTGCGTGCAATCCCTGTAACAGGAATTTCGAGCCCGGGAAAAAATAATGACGTGTCCCGTACGTATTAAATATACAAGAAACTTAAAATTGAACATCTAACCAAAACATTTAATTTTTAAAAAATGAATATAAAATTGTGCCTATTTAATAGCATTTATAAAAACTTATGAACAAATGTTTAATATCCGGATCAGAGAATTTATCCCAAACACCCCCTCCCACCACGCCTTCACTGATCAGGCCTAGCTGCATGTTGGACGCGACGTATTTGTATATCACAAAAAAATTATTAAAAATAGAATTTCAAAATTTTTCTCAAATATTTAAATAAAATTTAAAAATTTTTTTTTAATTTTAAAATTTAATTTAAATATAAAGACAAATGTAACTTTTATTTTCAACCAATCTTTAAAACTGTAAAACAAAAGATAACAGTTAATTAAATAATTTACATAAATATTTCCATAGAAAATGTGTAATATCACATTACAAAACGAGAAAAGGACAAAATAGAAGAACAAATCACAGATATCTCAATGTCACGATAAACACGATAAAAAATATTTGCATTTAAAATTATATTTTAACATTAATAAAAACATAAGAGATTATAAATTTCACCTAATTGAATGTTTTACACCGAAGTATATTGTTCTAGGACAAATGAAGCATAAGAAGCAAATCACAAAAACAATGAAAACTGAAGAAATACACCCAAAAATAAAATATCACACTTTCGGTTTTTTGGATAAATTTCCACGCAGAGCCGGATATTCTTCCGTTTCCGGATCACTATTTCCATCATCATTGCCATCATCTTCTTGAGTTAATGGCTTAAAACCCTCTTTGTCTTTATAAGATTTTCCATAGCGTCTTTTTTTACTATAACCAGACTGGAAACGGCGATAATATTTCATTGTCACTATACAGATCAGTATGAACACAGTTACAGCTATTAATAATACCCCAATATAGACTGGATTTACTTGTTTAACCATATCATGAATCTGATTGAAATTATTGCCAACCGAATAGTGGTGATGCTCGGTAGGCAATTTAGCATCTAAATTGGAAATACCAAATTAACAATAACTATAGTGAAAATTTATTCTTAGACACGATTGACTAAAATATCGTGACTAATATATATATATATATATATATATATATATATATATAAATAGCTTTTTAATAAATAAATATTTATTTATATATTTATCTAGTTTTACAAACATTAATATGAAAATGATTGGATTAAAAAAAGATCAAAAATGAAATCAAAAGATAAAAAGGGAAGTATAATTTCGATATAAACATTTACATGAATGTAAAAAGTAACTTAAAAACTGATTTGTAAAATATTTTTAGAATCAATGTTTACAATTTCCGCAGAAAAAAATAGTTTCTCAATAAAAAAACACAATTTAAAATCAACCTTTAATTCTTGAATTTTTTTCAAATAAATAATTATATTTTTGATCACATTTACTTCGCATCTATTTCTTTATCATTGTCCATTTTTAAAGAAATGCTACTTGCTATTATGATTTTATTATTTATGATAACGCGTGATAGATGATTTGATTTTCATTTAAATCAATTGCAAAGGTTGAAAAGTTCGTCAATTAATTAAAGAAAAGTGAGATTCGTGAGATTTACAAACAAAACTACAGATAAAATGATCAACAACGTGAAGTTTATTGTAAAGGCTACTTAGTATATTTCAGTGTCAGAAATAGCGTTTAACAAATAATTTTAATTTCCAAATTAGCAAAAACTGTAATTGACATAGTAGAAAATTAATAAGAAACTGGAAAAATATATAATAAATAGTAATATAAGATTTAGAAAACATTATCATTGAAGAATACCTGAATAAATATTTTCCGAAACCATTGAATGATTTCTAATAAATTAAAAGTTGCTATTCATCATGCAAGTTAAGTTAAATGATATATTATCAAAACTGCTTCCTTCAATGAAACCTAAACCCTTTACGACAATGAGACTCACTTATCACAATAGTTCCATAAATATTCCAACTATATAGGGGAGCTTCGGTAAAGTTTTCACCTTGATCAAACTCAGAAAGCTTCTGGGTTTATTTTTGATCGGCTGATATTTTGTAACGTTTTTTTAACACGTTGATAAAAAGTTAAAAATATAAGAATGACGGGTATATTCTTTTGGAACGTACACATGTCAAATATGCAAATAACCTTCAAGAATATTTAAGGAAATCAATATAAACTCACTGTGAACTAAGACGAACAAACTTGACATTCAAAGCCTTTACCTAATATTAATGAGTATCTATACTAAACAAAATCGGTTCATTAATAATTTATTTATTATTATAAGAATTAAATTTTACCAAAAATAAACATTTATTTATGACATGAACTCATTAGGATATGTTCGAGATGGAAGTACAAGAAAACGTATTATAAAGAATTCTTATGCAGTACATGCGATTTAGGAATTATACAATCGTTTCTATTTGGTATCACATAAAACCGAATTACGAAAAATTTACAGATATAATAAAATGATAAGGATAAAACCAAAGGTTTTTCTCTAACAAATATCTCTAAATGGCACGATGAAAATATTGAAATATATATTATAATTCAAATTTGACATTTGCACAATTGTAAATCTAAACATAAATTGAACTTCACTTAAATTAACTGCCAATAATATTTCCACCTGAACATACCAAAATGTTGTGGAAATCTTTCAGATTTTAATCATTTATTGATATTAGATAACAATAGATGCCCTTGTCAAGTTTCAGTCAAATAACAAGAAAACATTTTAATATTATATTCAACTAGCTATTGTACCCGGCTTCGCCCGAGTTTACATTTATTATAATAATTCATTTAAATTAATTTTTTGTTTAATGATGTTATTACATTCCAGTATTAATTTTATAACAGCTTCAATTCCATGTTTAATTCACAATAAGAAAAGCTTTCTAAATAAATTTCAATTTGTAAACGCAATTTGAAAACGCACTCCAATTTAAATTGAAAAATAATTGGCAATATTTTTCCAATTGCAAATTAGTCAAATAAAATTCAAATTCTCCATGTTTGAATTCTGATTTGAAAACTTGACTAAACTGATATTACTTTCAATTGCAAGTAGCAAGCATATAATAAATTATTATTTATATGGTAAATTACTGACTGAACAGACGAAAAACCTACTAAGGGTACCCTGGGGGTGAAACATAGCCTATGACCTGTCCCGAGTCAAATGAGGGCCACATGCAAAATTTCAGCACCATAAGTCCAAAGGTGGGGAATTCTATAGAAAACAATCAAACAGACAAACTTTCATCTTTATATATTAGATAAATAATGAAAATAAATGATTAGGAATTTTAAAAGTATCCAATAAATTTCGATTTCTCAATAGCAGAAAATTTGTTCATCATATTCATAACGATTTTCGCAAATAAACAACTTTTGATTGTCTGTAAGGTAGATTGTCTTTAACACCTCCGGATGTTTAATATCAGTTTGCACTTAATTGTCACTTATAATAAATTGAATTAGGAAATGATGTTAACATAAAACTGAAAAGACAAAGAATCTTAGAAAATACATAAAAGCATTAAAAGCTGGTTTCGTTTATCCAATGAAAAGTATATCATAAATTTTTAAAAATAATATTTGAAAAAGCAATTCTGAAAATTTATGCTAAATAAAATAACGCCGATCTGAAGTCGAAAATTCAACGAAGGTAAATGAAATTCTAGATGAAAAATCCGATCAAAGGTGAACTAAAAGATACACGATAATTAATAATTTACTATACGCAATTTTTAAAATATTTCGTGATTGAAAATTCAAAATTTTATTACAAATGATTAATTAGTTTTAGAATTACAAAAAACCATTAACTAAATTCAGTTTTATTTTTGTTTGATTCGAATTTTATTTGGTTTAATTCCTGTCCGTTTTCAAAATTTTAATAGTATATCTTTTTGCTACTTTAATTAATGTAGTTTTAAACAGTTCCTATCCTATATCCTAAAAAACCCTTACTCTTGCGTACAAAGTAGAAATCGCACTTCAATCATTCGATACAATCTGACTGGCTACGGTAATTTTCTTTGTTTAAACGCGAATTTAGCGTCTCTAAATTTGAGGGTAATTGTCAATAAAATTACTTTTTTTCCGTAAATTTTTGCTCATTTCATACTTCCCTTGCAAATATTATAAATAGCAATTAAAAATCAGACTTAGTTGGGAAGTCAAATAAAGAGTTGAATAACAAAATAGTCTTGCACAAAATTCACAGATTTAAAATACATATTCCATAAATGTGACTAAATTATTGTTACATTGATTAATGCTAATTCTATTCAATTTCTATTCCATTTCTGTTTCATTTCTATTCCATTGGTATTGCATGATTATTGGACATTGAAAATTTATAATTTTACAATAACTATTAATTTTAATCATTAAAATGAAATTTTTACAATCTTATTTGAAAATCAACTTTTCTCTATCAAAATTGTCCATTATTTTGAAAATAATAAATTTTAGAAACCTAGTTTAAATAAATTTAATTTATTATTTGAAATTTGAAATAATATATCAACAGCAGTACAGAAAATTTGTATTAAATATAAAAAATTTGTTCTATAATCGAAAAATAAATGAAAGTTTATTTAATCTTATTTAACAACTAATGTGATTGTTTAAAAAAATTATAAAAAAAGCTAGACCTTATTAGTTTGAATTACAACAAAATTTCACAACTTATAACCTAGAATGGATGCCATGAAGTCAAACGAACACTTAATTACGAACTGTAATTATTAATTATTCAGAAAATTAATTTTAAAATATTTATGTGCAGATAAAAGTGGCAATAAAACTACTTTGTCTAAATATCAGGATTTGTTTTATTTAATAAATTTTATCACACATCTACGTTTTGTCTATTCTAATTTAATGCTATTTCGAACATCAAATAATAACTTTTTATCTTGCAAAAACAATTCGTCTTCAAATTATCAGTGAAATTGAAATCATTCAAGAAGATATGATATAGACTTTAGCAATACTGATTAAATTAATCCACACGATGAATTCGATTGTCCCAGTAATTTTATGGAATCAACGCCAATGAAATGTGCGAACAAAATATTAAATTATATAGGAAGGAGTAGAAAATTATGTCAAGAAATACTACATTAGCTAAATCGTACTAATTGACAGTTGTTTACGACCAAAGTTCTATTTTTCTCAATATAGATTCAGATTCAATAAAATAACTGTGGTAAAGACTTCATGAATATTTCTAAATATTTATAAAAACTAGATGATTATCAATCACATTTTGTGAATAAATATTTGGAAAAATTTATAGAAGTTTTTAAAAAAAAATTTAAGAAAGATCAATTTTGAGATTTTCCAATAAAACCTATTCAAATTTAGTATTTGGTTCCTTGATTTGTCTACGGATTTACATTAATTGTTTACCGAAATTATTGATTGATTAAAAACAATAATAATTTATTATAACTTGACTAATAATGAAAAAATTGAAGACTTCATTTAATTAATAACATAACCGACTTAAACGCAAAATAAATATATCAGTTATTAATAGAGTTATTCACGCCTACCTATTTGGAATTTTATAACTTTTTTTAAATGTAATTCAGCCACGAATATGAATTTTCCATTTTCAGCAAGACACAAATCATGGGGTGCCCGAAATGAATAATCAGTATTCCAAGGTTTCATTTGCGTGAAAGAGGTCGTATTAAAAGTAAATGAGCTTCCTCTGTTGTCACCATTACTGGTTATACCGTAAATAAGTCTAGGTTTACAAAAAAATTAATTTTTTCAATTATAAACATACATATATATATATATATATATATATAGGTTTGTTTTGCTATAACATATAAAGTCTTATATGATTTAACATATTTAAGTTTTTAATATTAAGATTAATTACTGATATCGCCAAAAAAAGGCGAGAATTATTGTTGTTTATTTGCCCAAACTTTATCAAATCTTGGAGGTAATGAGTAAATTGACACTTAACACTTTTTAAACGACTAATCTGACACAATATTTAGTATTCATTACAGTCAGCTAGAGTTTCTGAAAACTCGCGTTTTAAGGACTCGGCAAGTATGAGTTAAGTCCGAATCTAAATCTAAGTTCAAATCAATAAGCGAAAACGTTTAATATTCGGGCATTCGTATACTAAAAAAATTATATATAAGTATAATTCCCTACTTATTAAAATTAATTCCGCCCGCAAACGGTTAAGATATTAGATTCTTAAACATCTATTCCAATAAAATATATTTCAAGTATTTTATAAGTCATATGGATAAAGTCCGTTGCAATTAAATATCAATTCAAAAAATATATTCAAAAAATGCATGCCAATGTATTGCAAAACCTCCTTCAACGCTTCTCACCGGCTGATATATTCAACGGAAATCAGACCGGACTCTTCTGAAAGTTGACTCCGCATCGCACTCTTGCCTTTATGGGTCAAAAATGCCATGGTGGAAAGCATTATAAAGAGCGCATCTCGATGAGAAATTGCTTCTACTTTTGATTAGGAAATCTGCACATCCAAGGGCATTGTGGACGATTTTAACTCTTTATGAGTCTTGCAAAATTCTCTTACTCAACATGCATACAATAACTTGCGACAAACCACTCTTGATAGCTTTGTAAAGCGTGGTAAATACAGTAGCTGATATGTCTGATTTGTGTATATGTTCATTACGATTGTGTTGTGAATGTATTGTGTTGTATTTAAATGTCATTTTTTGTTCATCTGAGTAGGATTAAGGACCTTGGGCGACAAGAAAAAAATGCGCAATTTTATCCTATTTAATGTTTGTGATGTGCAATGCGTAGTCAAAAACACAATCTCTGTTAACTGGGTGACATATTAGACAATTCCTGATGAATTTTGTATATAATCGGTATACAATATAATGAATTTTTTTCTGACAGAAGGCACTTTATTAAAACTGAAAGATACTGTAATATATTGAAAATTATTTTGATTTTTACAGAATTTACTATATAGCGGTACTCGTAAATGTAACAATATAAATGACAAAATAAAATTGGTTAGATACAAAAATTTCCAAAAATATAACGAAATGCGCCATCATTAAATAATGAGAAATAATTCATTTAAGTTAGAATGAAATCAAAATCTTACTTATTTTTAGGATTATATTTGATTCCATAAATAGGAAAAGATTTCCTAAAAAAATTACTAAACTTAATGATGCCATCGTAACCAAATCCAATTATTTTTCGGTTTTCTCTATCAGCTACCCAAACAATATTTTTAGTAATATCTCCAGAATCGTCCTCTTTAATTGTTACACTGTGTACGACAAACATAGAGTCTTGGGATCGCCAATCTTCAAAAAAAGTTCCATTTGGATAAAAGCAAACTACACGATTATTACAATATCCATCGGCAACAAAAACATATCCCTGAAAAATACCTTTTATCAAATAAATACTCAATACAAGTAATTAGATAAAATGTAGGATTATTTTCTAGCAATTATTGAAAAATTAACAAACTCAGAATTTTAAAATACCAATGAAATTGTATTTAGATTTACAAAACAAATTTTAAAATGTAAACCCTTTTAATTTTAAATCATTTCTACTGCCAGCAAAAAATGATTCAACTTGAAATTACAGAAGAAATCAAGATTTATAGTTATCGAAATTTTTGAATAAAACCTGCATATATACAGGGTGGCACAGATAAAGTGAAGCACAAGTTTAACTACTTTATTTTTTCTTGCCTAATGATATAGCTTGCGCAATTATATAAATTTTTAATATTTGAGTTTGTTTTAATATTTTAATATTTAATTATAATATGAGCGGTTCCTTAAATTTAAGTTAATGGCATTGGAATTCAAACGACAAAGAATTTTAAATTTATTTTTGGAGGGAAAGCATCAATCGGAAATTTTAAAGTTAACGAAAGCAGAGGGCATTTGCCGTTCGTTGGTATACAGAACCTTAAAAAGGTACAAAGATTCCGGCACAGTTGTACCACCAAAGAAACCTGGTCGAAGCCGGACCGTTCGTACTCCCAGGCTAGTTAAAGTTATCCGTGAACGGATTCGCCGAAAACCAGCCCAGTCGGCCAGAAAGATGGCAAAGAGTCTTGGAATATCGCGAATATCTGTATCTCGTGTTCTTAAAGAAGACCTTGGACTTACACCTTACAAGAAACGGCGTGTTCATGGTTTATCCGACACAAATAAAAAGAAACGAGTCACAAGATGTAAGGACTTATTATCTCGGCACGCTGAATCAGTAATCCTGTTTACTGATGAAAAACTCTTCGTCCTCCAACAGTCACACAATACTCAAAATGATCGAGTGTACTCGCCATCAATTACCGATATCCCTAGTCATTGCCGCACGGTCCAGCGTTTCCAAGGAAGTCCTTCTGTGATGGTTTACGGAGGTATTTCCAAAAAGGGTCGTTTGCCTCTGAAATTCATAGAAAAGGGTGTTAAAATTAATTCTAAATATTATTTAGAAGAAGTATTACAACGTCATGTGATGGCGAATGCCTTTAAATTGTTTGGAAATGATCCATGGGTATTGCAGCAGGATTCTGCGCCCGCACATGCCGCTAAAATAGTTCAGAACTGGTGCAAGTCAAATTTGCCTGATTTCATTAGCAAGGAACAATGGCCTTCATCATCTCCGGATGTAAATCCTTTGGACTTTTGTATGTGGGCCTTAATGGAACAGCGTCTAGATGGAGACTTCGTTTTAAATCTTTTAAGATTTTTCAAATGTATTTTAAAAAATCATGTTAAAATGAGTTTTTTCTTTGCTTCACTTTTTTCTGTGCCACCCTGTAGTGAGAAATATGCAAAACAGATTAATTTATTATATAAATAATGCTCNGGTTTTTAGAATTATAAAGTGAAAATAAGAAAGCAGTTAGGGAATTTAAATTATAGGATAGTGTCAACTTCATGGAAAGTACGCAATATGTTTATTAATAAGTCTAAAACTCCGGTAGAATTATGTTCCGATCTCTTTTATCAGTTTACATTTATCAGTTAACACGAGAGCATTATAGACCGAAGTGAGCACAATAAGGGCTGTAAGATTAAAATAGGTATGTCTGATTTTAAAATTTTATTAAAAAATGTCGATAATTATTGGGAACGTATAATTTGTGAGGCATTATTGGTAAAGTCATTGAATCCGAAAATTAATGTGCAGAATGCAGTGAATACTTGTGTTTTAAATGTTTTTAAATAATTTTTTGTATATTTTATGTATTGATTACTGTTTGTGAAATTGTGATTTTTTATACTTTTCATCTGTGAATATTTTTTTATTAACATGAAAAAATTATTAGTTATTTAATAGTTTAATTAAAATAGGATATTTATAGACACTAATAAATATTTCTTTTACCATTTCTGTAACTATTATATATTTTAATATTTTATCAATGTTTCTATCAATTTTTACTCGTGTATCTTTTTAGTCGTGGAATATGATATTTATTATTGTTTTTCAATATATTAATCAAATTTTAGGGATGATCAATGCATGATTATACACCAAAGATCAATTGATAATGGCTGATTGGACATTAAATAAAATACAGTCAATTGCACTTTGTGATAATATTAACGGTAATTTTTAAAGTTAAATTCTATGTAATTAAATGATTTATTTTCTTTTTTTATTTAATATAAATGTTTTTAAATATTTTTTAGATTTTATGATATATTTATTTTAACATGGATTAAAACTTCACATTTCTCATAAAATGCCTTGTTTCATCATACATTTAGGATAGAACCTCTTAGGATAGAATCTCTTAGAATAGAACAGTAGCTTCTCAAATTACTCTAATCTGTTTTTTTGAGTTCTACATTAACTGCTTGGCATATTACAGAAAATCTATAATTGAAACTCATTTTACTAAATTCATGAGCTGAGAAAACTTAAAACATTTCACTATTTGTAATTTTAATAAATACAATCTAGGTGGAGTTTAAAAATGGGTTAGCATCAGAGATATCCTCAAATATATTCATATTTAATCGTTTTAAAATTAAAAATTTGGAGTTCATTAAATGTCCGTTTGTGTACACCAACCGGCAATTGATTATCATCAAATGGCCATTGATTTGCAAATTTAATAATATAAATATTAACTTACCTATAAATAATGTGTGTGTCATAGCCAGAAGGGACATTAAATTAGCAAGGTGACGTTAAATTGGCAATTATAGAAAGATAGAAAAAATCGCTGTTGGAAGAAAAATAAATAAATACATACAAACACGGTTCACAAAAATTCTATAATAAAAAATACACACTATAGGGCATTGATTTATCATGCGGACATTCAATTAGCAAAAAATTTTCAATTTAAAATTAATTAATTATAAAAAAATATACGAGAATATGTCAGAAACTTCATCAGAATCGACTATTTCATTTCAAGAAATTCATAAATGAATGCTCTTCAATACATGGACGAACAAGAGATTCGGTAGATCACAAGTAGGCAATAGAATTTATAACAATATGCCAACAAACCGAGGTCCCAATATCCAAAGATGAGCTAATCCATTCACAATAATATATCTTCATTGACTATTCAAATAGAAAAGTTACCATATAATCCATTTTTGAAACCCATCGAAAGTGTTTAGCAAAATTAAAAATGGGGAAAGGACTAAAGTTTTTTCGGCTGATGGATTTACCAGACAGATTTACCTTCAATGTATGATTTACTGCAATATCCCAAGCAGTTAGCGAGGAACTTCGAAAACCAGATTATAGTAATTTCAAAAATCATATTAAAGATATTTTAGGTGAACTATGAAAAATTTAATGTATATTTAAATAAATAAATAAATATCTTACTTTATTCATTATTTTATCAAAAAAACTTAAAATATGTTTAAAATCCAAAACAAAGCTTATTTGACATTGCTAAATGAATGTCCCATTTATGATAATCAGATGCGCTTTTGTGTATTTTTCGTTATGTAGATTTTATGAACCGTACTTGTGTGTATTTATTTATTTTTCTTCCAACAGTGAATTTTTCTATCCGTCTATAATGTAAGCCATTATTTAATGTCATGGATTTAATTAAATGTCATTTTTGGCTATGACGCACACACACATTTATTATAGGTAGGTTTTATTTATATTATTAATCTTAAAATCAATGTCCATTTAGCCATTTTCAATTGCCCTTTGGTGTAATAACAAATTTGGGATTTAAACTAATTCCTTAAAAAATAAAAATTATAATATGGAAATTATCTTCAATGTAGCTAGAATAATATCATTAAGTAAATTTTGGATTTAGTTTACAATAATATATAGAAGTATTAATTTTATTTCAAAAAAATATTAAAACTACTTACTCGGCTGTCAATTGCAACTTGACTGGGTTTACAAAAATGGTTTCTATCTCTCCCTGGAACAAATCGCTCCCCAAGAATAATACTTGGTTTTTCGTCAATTAACTTAGAGTCATCTCTAACATTAAAACGCATCACTTGATGCAATGCGACATCTGTAATCCACAGGTATTTCCCATCCTTTGTTGAAGTTATACCGTGCGGCATATAAAAGATGCCACGACCAGCTTCTCTTAAGACATTTCCTGAAATCGGATCTACTTCAACAATTGTATAAACAGATATAGGGGAATCTAAATCATCTTGATAAACATCTTTAATGAACGATTTTTGTGTCCATGCGTGAGATCCACGGTGAAGTACGAGAACTGAATATTCGAGTTCCGATTGCTTAGTAGACAAAATTGAAACTCCGCTTACCTGAAAAATTGATAAATACATTTATTATCTCAATAAAGTAAAAGAAAATATTTAACAAATAACAAAGGTAAACTAAGAAATTGCCAGGAAAGTCAATATGATAATGAAATCTAAATAAAATAAGAAGATCCGGGCCATTTAAAAATTCTCAATTTAATAAAATTATAAAACTTTTTGATTTAATTTCAATCTTATATTATAGTTATTTATTATTATTATTATTATTATTATTATTATTATTATTATTATTATTATTATTATTATTATTATTATTATTATTATTATTATTATATTATTAGGGTGGCAATTAAGTGTGCTCTAATAAATATTTTTCGTGCTTTAATATTACCTGTGCTCTTATATAAATAAAAGTGAGCTATTAAATATTTATGTAATGAAATTAAAAAAATTATAGAATTGTTATTGAAAATTGATTTAGGATTAAGATTAATAATTTTAAGATTCCATTTAATTTATTTAAGCTTTCGATTATCTATTTTAAGATCGCATCTAATTAAAATTATAGCTCATTTTAAACAACAGCTCTATTAAAATAATTATGTGATCTTTTAAATCCTTTTAGAGCACATCTAAGAATTTTGTCCAAAATAAATATATTTTAGAGCACCCGTTTTATTATTATTATTATTATTATTATTATATTATTATTATTATTATTATTATTATTATTATTATTATTATTATTATTATTATTATTATTATATTATTATTATTATTATTATTATTATCATTATTCATCAAATTGAAAAACTTTTTAAGACATGTTTATATGTGTGTTTAATATTGTTTCTTTTCATAGATTAATGTAGCACTCCTTTATTTCTCGACTATGTGATGAGATAATTGTTGGTCACAATACGTTCATAAAGTTTGATTAAAATAGCAAACAGCTAAAAAATAATTGTAATTATAATAGTTATCAAATGTGATTGATAAAAGAAAGTCTAAGTTATCTAATAAAATCTCGATAAAATAATTCACTTGCCAATCTTCTATTGGATTATCCGGAAAGTCCTTTCGGATTTTTTTCAGAGATGGCGTTAATGTTTTTTTATGTATAATTGTAATAAAGGCGAAACGGCATTATGTTTTCATAGTACAGACTGTTGTTTATTTTGTGTAAAAATTTCAAGTTGATTGATTGTATTATTTTTGAACAGATTGATTTTAGAAATGGAAAATCAAAGTGAACATTTTCGACATATCTTACCTTATTATTTTAATAAAGATAAAAGAGCTACAGAAGTACGTAGAAAGATGTGCAATTTATGGCGCAGAAGCAATAACAGAACGCACTTGTCAGGTTTGGTTTACGAAGTTTCATTCCGGAAATTCCTCGATTCAAGATGCACCGCGCTATGATAGACCTACTCAAATTGATGAGAACCAATTGAATTTTATGAAGCTGGAATGATGAAATTTCCAGAGAGATGGCAGATCATTATTGGATAAAATGGTCAATATATACTAGATTAAAATTTCCTCTTTGTGCAAAATAAGCTGCTTTATATTCTAATGTAAAAAAGCGAAAGGACTTTCCGGACAACCGAATACAATGACAGTGCAGAGTAAAATCAAGTTCATCAGAATTTAAAGGATACTTTTGTGAATATATATGAAAATATTAACTTCTGTCGTAATTGGTAACTTTAAAAGTTGGCATTTATTAGTAACTAATGAAATTGTAACTTTGGTATATTTATGTATGATTTAACATTTTTTGTAAATTTATTTGATTCCAAATTATTAATTGGATAAGTACTTAATTGTTCAAAATAATTTGATCAATATTATCGTTATATATAATTAGAATATCAATAAAATAAAAATTTGCTTTTCTAGCTATGTTTTCTAGGGTTAATGCATAATTTTAAAAAGTATAGTTAATTTAAAATTTGCTAAATATTTGTAAAAATGTAGCATACTTCGCCTAGTTTTTTATTTACTTTCCAATGATTATCCATTTTTAGAACATCAATATCAGAATTAGAATCCTGAAACGAGTTTGAAGACATTATTTTGGATGTTGGATTTGGCGGATCAAATTCCATTGAATAACTAGGAACATTTTCCCATAAATCTTTGAATTCATTTCCGCCGCATTGTGAAAAATTATTCTCTTCGCCAGTATTTCTGAAGAATTAAAAAATTTAAAATAATTTTGTTTTAAAAATGCAAGTAAAAACAGTAACAGTATTAACTCTTTAAAGTCTGTTCATATTTATAAGTACATACACATTTATATTCCTATCGATGAAACTAATATAAATTGCTACTCCATTCACATGTCCCCAGTGGCGTAACTAGGGTATGTGCCGCCCGGGGCGATCCTTAAAATTGCCGCCCCCTGTACATTTTTTAAAATAAAAACTTTCCAAAACAGACGGCCCATTTTGCCTCCCTTTCCAAATACGCTACATACCCTTCACTATATTCACTATTTATTCTTGTATGAAATATTTTTTTTCTTATTTAAACAAAGTGTTTTATAATACATTAAAACATATAATAAGCATTGTCAATTATCATTATATTTAATTTTTAAATAATACAATAGAATTCAATATATCAAATAGTATAAAACAAGACAAAATTAACATATCATTACAGAGTAAAAAACTCGAAATAAATTAATTATAAAATTAGCCAACAACTAAAATATTGTATACAATCTAAACTCTCTTTGTTATTAGGTACCATGAAGCACTTACTCGACTTGAACAAATAATGGAAAACATCTGTTAAAATTTCGACTTTTACCGATTCTAAAATATCGCCAAATTTTCGGATAGGGTAAAATATTTGTATCTATATGGGCAGCCTTTTATGACTGGCAAGTTTCTTAAATTCAACATTTCTTAAAATAATAAATAAGTTATTGTTAAGCTCTTGTTATTCGTGGATATATACGTATATGTTTATTTTAGTGCATTCAGGTTTAAGAACCATACAGACGATCTCATCGCGAATATGCCACCCTAGAGTAAGTGCCGCCCGGGGCGCCCCCCCCCCGCCCCACCATAGCTACGCCACTACATGTCCCGTATATAATAAATGTAAAACAAGGTATACAAGTTCATCAATCAAAAAAATCAAGCTAGCTATTTTAATAAATACATTTTTACGTTACCTTTTCATTTTAAGTAAATTATAAATAATATATTTAAAATCACTGAGGTTTTGTAAAACGAAAATTAGTTGGTTAACAGAATGGTAAAAATATTTATTTTGAAAGTGGCTTAACATAAATGGACTTAGATAACTTTCAAAATATCTAAAATAAAGTGTTTTATCATCGAACTTTTGTCCAGGGTCATAGTTTTATAACATCCTGGCGACATTTAAAACACTTTTAAAACATTTTTTTTAAAACACATTAAAAGTGTTAAAATAAAACACTTTATTTAACCCATTTATATATATATATATATAATATATATTATATATATATATGTGTGTGTGTGTGTGTGTGGAATTAAAATTTATATTGTTTTTTATAATTATAAAAACAATTATATTTAGAAGGGTTTAGAATTTTATTAAGATCATAGTATTTTTTCTAAAAGAAAGTCGTATAATGTTACATATCTAAATTCCAACAATTTTTTGTTATAGATTTAAAATTATTTTTGAATTATTGACACAGATTTCAAAAAATAACACTTAAAAATAATAGTGTCGAAAACTTGTGTGGAAAACTTGCATATGAAAAAATAGTTGAAATGAAAATTAATGAAATTTTAAAATATTAACTTTACCGTTGTATTTCTCGTCATGTAAGGTGGATCTATAATAATTTGTACTAAAAAATTGAAACTCTGCCAAAGCATAAATATTTATTTGATTATTTTCTGACCGAGATTCTTCTTAACATATGCATCAGAACATCGTAGGTAAAACTGTATTGGGTCTTACATTCTTTACCAAAAAAATTAATATTTTAGTATAACAGCTTCTTAACTCGAATGTGACATATTGTCAATAAAACTGAAAACGTTTTATGGGCTAAGATTAACATTTTGTTGATATTTGCTAGCGTTAATAACTTTTAATTTATTCTTGCAATCAGTGCTTTCCAACATTTTCATGCTTGTGACACACTTTTTAGACTTCCATCATTTCGCGACACAGCAAATCAGTTTTACCAGAAAACCAGACGTCATACAACTTACGCCATATGGTAAACCGTTATACAAGAGACAATGAAACATATTTAAATATAAATATCGAAATAAATGGTAGAAAAGGATAGTTCATGACTGAAAACAAGATTTAATGTGGATGGTATCGTTTATAAGTAACAATATGTAATTAATTAAGAATTAAAAAATTTGAATAACGCTAATATATATTTACAATTTTAATGAGATATTTGAGCTGGATAGGAAGAACACAACCTTTGAATATTTGGTGGAATATTAGATAATGAGACTCGCATTTCGTCATCAAGCATTTTTAAGCTTTAATCGTTAAAAAGTTTATAAAATTAAGGGACTCTGAGGCTTTTCATTATGTTCACGCGACACACCTATGCAGCGCTGCCGACACACTAAAGTGTCGCGACACACCGGTTGGAAAGCTCTGCTTGCAATCCTTATGTTTAACGAAAACCAATTGTCAGTACATGACCCTAAATATATAAAATGTATTTATGTTTGTATATTATACATGGACAATTTTTATGTTTACACATTTCAAATCCCTATTTCACTTTTTTAAAAATGAAAACAAATTTTGGCACTATCCTATGCCGTATTTGTGACTACGGCGCTTTTAGGCATATCAATAATCGTCGTCCTATAATTTGTAATAAAAGTAATAACAATAAAATATTCTTCGAAAAACACTTGCAATTAAATATCTTGCTACTTTGTCAGCATAAACCTTCTTGACGCGAAATCTGTAGGGATGTTTTGACTAATGCAATTATTATTATTACATAAATATGTAGTAGTATTATCACACCGTTGGCATGTAGCAAGATGACGGTCTATTTGATTTACTATTGTGATTTACCGTTTCGTTTGGTATTTTCACAATAAAAACACCAATATTTACATGTTCTATAATTACTGCTACTGGTATTTTTAATTAAAAAACCATCTAGTTTAGTGGATTTTTCAATGATTTCATTGAGTTTATTTTGCTTTGCTTTTGCTAGTTTTCTATTTTGATAACCGCTGTTTTATACGGCCTTCCATTTAATTTATTCTAAATTTTAAAAATCCCCTTGTAAAAAAATTAACTACTGAAATGTAAAAATCGCTTACCATAGAAATCAATTACTTTATGAAAATTTAATATCGCACAAAATTCTTCTACGTAGTAGAACAGTAATGGTTATGAATAATTGTAATGTATATTAATATTATTATTTTTCAATTCTTAATTTCGATTATATAAGTTAATTATGATTATCAATAAATTTAAAATAGATTATGATTAATAGATAAAAATTTTAAAAAATAAATCTTGATAAAATTTTTCTTCTTTGGTTGGCGCCCCTAAATTTGCGCCTAGGTTTGCCTACTAGCATAAACGCCCATGGGTATCTTTTCTAAATATTTAGTTTTACACATTATTAATATTCAATAGAAATGTTATATTATCACAATATACCACTCATAAATACATTTAGTAAATATTTGAAATAATAATAAATATCTTTAAACAGAAAATGAAATTTAAATTAAATTAATCGTGATAATTACAATTTTGAAAATGAAAAAAAAACTTTTTAATGAAAAATAGATTCTAATTTTATTTAACCCTACACTGCATATTGTATCACTGGTGATACACAATTATCTTATTAGAATAAAAACTGTCTCGCTCTTGTTCTCGGTAAATGTTCTCTCATATTACATTGTATTGGCTATATTTGCAATATAATACAAAAAAACCGTAATGTAATTCTCAATAGTTTTGTATTACCAAATCAATTTTTAAAACGTCTTACAGTTTAAGTGAAACATTTTTTCCTATCAAATATAAAAAGTCATGCAGTGTAGTGTTAAATATATTATTTGAAATTTGATCTGTTTTAATTTAAACCTGACTCAAAAGACATTTGAATAAAATAATGAAATAGAATTAAGATTAAAAATTTCTTTTAAAATATAACTACAAAAATTAGACAATTCAATTATTATATAATAAAGCATTTACTTTGTAACCATCATGATATAAAAATTGCACATTTCATCCATATGTGTAGATCCGATCTGTGTAACAGTATCTCTCTCTGACGAGTCAAATAAACAACGCGCCATAAGTATATCCCCTGGTTTTATCAGTACTTGAGCAGATTTGTAAAATGTTTGAGGCCACTGAGGATTCCCTTTACCTATTAGTTCAATTTGACCATCATTCATTGAAACTTTGAATCCAGAGATGGAACGACCCAAGGCGTGTGCATGAACTCGGAAAGCTAATGCGTATGCTTCACTGTTTCCTTTGTACCTAAAATAATTAATTTGATTGTAATTTACAAATAAAACACATTTTAAAATAAATTTTATTTAATACAACAATACTTTCAACTTAAAAAAACAGAAAACCTATTGAGTCATAAAATCCATCAGTCACATGTTCAAAATAAACGATATCTTCTGATATTTCAATAGTACAAATGCATAAAGATTACAATGAAAAAAATACCCTGAATATGGAAATTCGAAATTCTTCTTTAAACGATGGAGTCAATCTAGAAACAATTAGGGACAGTAACTATTTTGTAGCAAGAAATTATAGGGTTTTAGTAGAGATTCTTGATCATTACGAACTTGAGTTAAACAATGGCCAACATTTTACGAAATATATATATTATTTTGGAATAACATCAGTACCTAATTTCTTGGCAATTTCATTCAGAAAATATTCTAAATTGGCTTCAGATCGAACTCTTATAAATTCAGCTAATAATGGACCTGAATTAATTTTATGAGCTCAATCGGGCAAATTCACAATCCGAAGATTTTTTCATATTTCGGAAACGTTTGACTTTAGTCTGAGAAAGTCACAAAGAAAATAGGCAAATTTTTATTTCATAAATTCTTTAAAGGTAAAAAGCAGCGATGAATAATATATATATATATATATATATATATATATATATATATATATATATATATATATATATATATATATATATATATATATATATATATATATATATATATATTAGGGTAATAACAAAAAAATTCTTTATGAAACCACTTGCAATCAAGGAAAGTTTATGTGTAATTTAAGAATATGGTAAATTATTAGTTGTCTCGCGTCTGTGTGCGCTGTTTTCTTTGTTTTGGTTGTGTGCGCGCACAGACGCGTGAGATTGAGAATGTGGAAATTTTTAATCCGACGCTCGCGTCTGTGTGCGCCTTTTACTTTCCTTGTGTTTTTGGCTGTGTGCGCACACAGACGCGAGCAAGAGGTATTTCAATTTATTGTTAATTAGGTTGTAATTTTATTTTAGATTTAGAGTTAGAATTTTTATGGATTTTTGAAATGGTGATCGATGATTAATGGTGTTAATGGTATCGAATTTCGATTTGTTTTTTGAACATGAATTTTGGTAAAGAGTTAGAAAAGATGGCGGCAATTAATTATGAAAAGAATAATATGATCTCAAATTCATGTGGTGGATTGCTTTCCGTGGATATTCAATGCAATTATTGTGATGTAGTAGCTACACAAAGACAGGTTCCAGATAAAATGATTGAGAAGAGTTCAGCTACAAGATTGTTTAATATTACTGAAAGTACTGGAGGTGTTATGACTGGTATGATCCCTGATTATAGATCTCAAGTATGTCGTGCACAAATGAAAGCAGCTCGATTTAGATATAAACATGGATATGAAATGCCTTGCGACATAATAAGTCGTTCTGTTGCGGATATTAAGCAGTTTTCTACCCAATCAACCGAGATGCGACCATTAGGTTGTTTAATGATGACATTATCTTATGATCTGGACATTGACAAATGGTTATTATTCGGAAATAAAATGATTGTGCTTTATTTTGAATTTAAAAATGAACAGAATATATATTGTATTTTTGATTTTTTTTTAAAAAAGTTCCCCTTTTTGGAAGAAGAAAGTGAATAAATAATTTTTCATAAGAAGGACGTCTTTTTATCTTTATTCAAAAGAGTAATAGTAATAACTAAGCAACTTTTATTAAGAAATAAGATACAGAACAGTTAGTAATGTTTAAAAAATATTTTTTCCTATGAACTTCAATTTCAAGAATTCAATTGTTCTCGATTTCACATGAAGTTCCCCCTCTAGTTTACAGCACGTTCAGCAATTTGGTTAGATCTGGGAATGCCAATTAATGATTCCTCGGCTGACCAATACGTCTTTAAAAACTTAATTGCCTTCTTACATTTTATATTGTTGAGTGAGGTAAACAGTTCATTGAAGGACGCTTCATTGTAGTGTTGTGAATGGAACCAAGCATTTGCCCATTCATAGCAGATGAAGTCGCATTCTGGAGCGAGGATGCTGTGCCACTCTGGTATCAGAAATAATGCTTTAACACCATATATCACACGTGAGTTCCATCTTGCCTGGTGTAAATTTGGGAGTTTCAGCTGATTCTAGGCCAATATGAAGTTGTTTTGTAATGACGAAATGCCTGACATAGTTCATATAAGAATTTAAAATCATCTCGTTATCCAGGGTTCTCGCCTGTGTTAACATCATCTGTCGCAACGAGGCGGTAATGAGAATCACTAGAATCGCGAATTAGTATTCTAGGGAAAATGTCTTTAGTTGAATAGAAGGTGTTGATAATCAAGCTCACCAACAGAGAAATCACAGCTAGGAAAACAAAGACTTCAGCTTCTCGAATGTTTGGTATATTTTTTTATTGATTTTGATGAGAGTTGACGATTGGGATGTGGAATGATGCATGAATTGATTTATATCGTTTTTGAATGAAAAGAATATTTAAACAATAATTTTAATTTAATTTAATTAATTTGATAATATATTTTAAGTTTAATTATTAAGTTGATATTTTTATTAATGTGGAAGTCAGAGGCACTACAATAACAAAAACGAAATCTCTTAATAAGTTTGTTTCTAAATTGTTATAAAAGCAATCGGAAATATATTTTTAAACAAATACAAATGACTTAATTTCTTGAACTGAGTTGAATTCATGTTAACAAAATACAAATAAAAATAGTTTAATTGTTAATCAGATATTGTCAGTCAAAAAACATCTGTCGCATTTCTTTCGGAATATGATAATTTTGCTAGATTTATTTTCACATTGAACTCAAGATAAAAATATCTTTAATTACAATTTGAATGCCAATGAATAAATTCTAGTTAATTTCTTAAAATAAATTTCATTTTAAAATATTCAAATTTTAAAGCTCGAGTTAGTTAAGAAATAATAATAATAATATAATAATAATAATAATAATAATAATAATAATAATAATAATAATAATAATAATAATAATAATAAAGCTAATAATAAAACAAATACTTAAAATAAATTCATGTTTGCACATGATAACACGAAATTACAGATTACAAATAGGTATTTAGTCGTTGTGAGAAATTTAAATTATATAGAAATTTGAGAAATTCAGGAGTGTACAAAAGAACTCATGTAAATTTGATAACGAGGATCTAATATACACTGGTAATATCGGATTTTTTTGTAGTATGTAGGTGTTACTATTGTAATGACAACTTTAAAATAATTCTTGAATTCAATATTGCACTATAAAAAAACTTAAAAATTCAATACAATTGGTATGGGCAATAATTATTTCGATTTTTATTATTTCTTCAAATTTTTGCAATAGGTTTAAAATGATTTAGTAACATAAAAATTTAATAATGAAACACAAACCTGCAGCTCACATCTAAATTAACTTTTCTTGTTTTTGGCTGAATTGTTCCATAATATGAGAATAGTAGAAAAATTCCAACTAAATAATCTGGTGATTTCGTTGACAATTCCAATACTAATCCAGATTTATCTTCAACAGTTGACGGGTTTAGGTAATGTACTTGAAGTACAAAATAGTTAATATGCGATTTGCCTCCAACGGCCATTCCGGTATTAGATGGATAGTGAAATGTTTTTGCATCTCTAGCCCATCCAAATAATATTTTTTCACTTGAATCTTCACAAATTGATGTACATGAAAAGGATGATTCAGTAGAAAATGGTGAAGTACATCCAAAAAGCAGAATATGGTGAGCTATCGACTTATTAGCTAATGGTTCATAGGAAACAATATATGAATTCTCGTGATGATTTGGAACAGGAAATGAAGAACATATGTATTCGTCATTACTCTTAGGCATTACCCCAGGCATCTGCAGTTTTAATTTTTCACCATTAGCCAAATAAATTATTACCAGGAACATTAATAAATCCCTTAAATTTAGCATTATAGTTGAATTTATTGCGCAATAATTATTATTTTAGGTTATAAAACTGAGATTAAAAAAAACTTTTAAAATGGGACTTATTATTGTCAAATGTAATTGTATATTTAAACAAGATAAGTCTAGGTAATAAAATTATATTATTTAGTAAAATATTAGTATTTATTTAGAATCAGTATATATTAAATAATATTGTAGTTCTGTTTTTGTATTATTATTTGAAAATTTATGAAAAATATTTTAAAATATAAAATGTAATGTTAAAACACTTTTGAACTTATTCATTTTAGTTAGTTATTTACAATGTCGTTTCTTCTCATTCTTTAAGAATGTAGATATAATGTGTTAAAAAATAAAAAACCAATACATTTTTGTACAGTTTGAAGGAATGAAAATAAATTAAGGACTAAAGCTTTCATAACTTCTTGGTATTCCTGTTCCACAGGCATTATTCGGCTATGTTTACTGTTACCATAAGAAAATGCCAAATTATTTTACATTTCTGACAAGTAATATACCTTGAGCTTCTTGTTTTTACTGTCATATTGGTATTGTTTAACAGGAGTTACACAGAAGACGAGCTTCATTATTAAAATTTTTAACTTCTCTTATTCGGATTCTTGGCTACAGATTGAATCATTTACGACTCCATAATTTATTATTATTTTTTTCGATAAATCTATCTATATGCAATAACATATTAAGTGATATTTGAAATTATTATATTGTAATTGTGTAGTTGATAAAATGAATTTGAAAAATGTTTAAATACATAACAAATTGTTTAAACAAATAAAACTAATAAAAATATTATTGTTAAAGAGTCATCATGCTTACTTGCTAATAATTTTATAAATACTGAAGAATTATTTTCAAATGAAAAAATTGCTTGGTTAGCGATTTCCCACTACAATTTACATACCAAAATATTTAACGATCTAATATCCGTTGTTGGGTAGCGCTGATACTGTGTCAAATGGGTAATTTTCAGCAAATTGTGGGTTTCATAGGTTAAACCGTCGACATCCTGACAATCTAAGAGTTTCACCGACCGATCTATAGAAGGATATATACCCGGTTTCTCATCTTTATGATTCTACGTCTTCAATAAACAAACCTCAATGTTTCGAGTTGTGGTCACTCATAAACGACTAAAACTTGATGTAATTGAATTGTAAAGCTGTAGTTTTGGATCGTTGGGTCCAATATCGGCTTGGTCTGATTTATTGGTTTTGGACAATCTCACATTTTCATTCTATAATTTTTTCTCCTTTATGTTGGCTTCCAAAACAGCTATAATATCAAACTTCTTTAATCATCTACAAATGTCTAAAAGTTTGTCAAAGTTTTCAACTGTGTTTTCCATTGTCTTGGTTACTTAGGGGTGTGTCATTTTAAATTTTAAATACGTTAGGGGTAATTATAGGCATTCACTCGACTCTTTCCTAAGCACCTCCATGACTATTGTACTTTAAACCATTTGTGTACCCATGGCGACGACCATGTTGGTACTGTACACAAAGGCGAAAAAAACAATGAGCAGGTGAGCTCTATTGCTATAAACTACTCCCCATTGTATTTTCTCTTCGGGTTCTAGACGGCCGATAGAAGGTCTTACGTCATCGATCATTTTCTATTTCTACTTTTCTATCTCATTCGGCTATGGTCCTCATTTCTAGATGTTTTCTATTGTTCCCTTTCAAAATTTTGTGTAGGGATGCGCCCTTATTTTTCTATTAATAAAGGTTGCTAGGTATTTTTCTTGATATTTATGAATATTTATCCTATCTCGCAAAAAATTTGAGCAGGGATCGGCCCTTATTTCCAAGTTAATCCACGCTTCCCATAATATTTAAATTGTTCTTCAAAAAATTTGAGCAGGGATCTGCCTGTATTCTTAGTCTTAACCTATGTTTGACCAAAGTACTTCCAGCGACGGACCCGTGGAGAAGCCTCCACATTTCGGCCCGAAATCAGCTGCGCGATTGAAAAGCCAGCATACCCACCAGTCTGAGCATCCCGAAGGTACCCCAAACCATGATATGCTGGATCTCAATTCCACGGTACTATCGTTCATAATCAATAAGTAATTTAATTGAACTCAATAAAACTATTATTTAAAACTTGAAACTAAATGAAATTAAACCATTAAAAAGGACAACAAAAGAAAATTTAACTGAGACATTAATTGCATAAAAAATTTATTAATTAAAACACTTCGTAAAAATTACAATAAGAATAAAAATAAATTACCAAATCCACGATGGCATAAAATCGAAAACTGAGAGCTTTACTGTCTGCAAATTACATTGTGGTGCTGAAAAAAAAGTTTTTTCAAATGAATTTGTGATCAGTATTTATACTGATTTTGAATGCGCATTCATGCATGCGTTGTCACTCTATCCAATTAGAGTGCGAGAAATTTTGACTTAATTTTGCATACGTGCATGAGTGTATGCAATTATTTATTTGTCTTTAATTTCATTAATTTAATTAATTAATTATTTAATTTTTATTAATTTTAATTTTATAAATTTTATAATTTAAATAATTTGAGTTATATTAATTTTTATTAATTTAAACATTTTTATCTTTAAATTTAATAAGTTACCTAACCATATAATTCTATAAACTTTACAATTTACATAATGCTGACTAATTTTATTATTTTGACGATTTAATTTTTATATTATTTAAATAATTTTCAACTAATTCTATTTTACATTTTATTATTTTTCTATCGAAATTTTTAAGTGTTCAATTTTTCTGTTAAATTTATTTATCTCTTTAATCTATTATACGGGGTTTATTGACTCTTAATGTGTGATGAAATTTATTTTATTTATTTTATATTAAACCTTGGTCATAAATTTTTTCAACTTTGCGGTTTTTGTGTTAGGTATTTTTCGATTGATTAAAACAAACTCTCAGTTCTCGGTTTCAGCCCAACAATTGTATTCTGGGACTCCTCGAGATCTTGTGCTACATATACTGTAACTATGTCGTTAATCCACTTATTTCTTAAAATGTTAAAAATTCATTTCATGAGTCGAATAGGATAGAACCCTAATTAATTCATTTTAGACCCTCAAGTTTTATCATTTTTCTGCACCTGTTCTGGNAACTACTCCCCATTGTATTTTCTCTTCGGGTTCTAGACGGCCGATAGAAGGTCTTACGTCATCGATCATTTTCTATTTCTACTTTTCTATCTCATTCGGCTATGGTCCTCATTTCTAGATGTTTTCTATTGTTCCCTTTCAAAATTTTGTGTAGGGATGCGCCCTTATTTTTCTATTAATAAAGGTTGCTAGGTATTTTTCTTGATATTTATGAATATTTATCCTATCTCGCAAAAAATTTGAGCAGGGATCGGCCCTTATTTCCAAGTTAATCCACGCTTCCCATAATATTTAAATTGTTCTTCAAAAAATTTGAGCAGGGATCTGCCTGTATTCTTAGTCTTAACCTATGTTTGACCAAAGTACTTCCAGCGACGGACCCGTGGAGAAGCCTCCACATTTCGGCCCGAAATCAGCTGCGCGATTGAAAAGCCAGCATACCCACCAGTCTGAGCATCCCGAAGGTACCCCAAACCATGATATGCTGGATCTCAATTCCACGGTACTATCGTTCATAATCAATAAGTAATTTAATTGAACTCAATAAAACTATTATTTAAAACTTGAAACTAAATGAAATTAAACCATTAAAAAGGACAACAAAAGAAAATTTAACTGAGACATTAATTGCATAAAAAATTTATTAATTAAAACACTTCGTAAAAATTACAATAAGAATAAAAATAAATTACCAAATCCACGATGGCATAAAATCGAAAACTGAGAGCTTTACTGTCTGCAAATTACATTGTGGTGCTGAAAAAAAAGTTTTTTCAAATGAATTTGTGATCAGTATTTATACTGATTTTGAATGCGCATTCATGCATGCGTTGTCACTCTATCCAATTAGAGTGCGAGAAATTTTGACTTAATTTTGCATACGTGCATGAGTGTATGCAATTATTTATTTGTCTTTAATTTCATTAATTTAATTAATTAATTATTTAATTTTTATTAATTTTAATTTTATAAATTTTATAATTTAAATAATTTGAGTTATATTAATTTTTATTAATTTAAACATTTTTATCTTTAAATTTAATAAGTTACCTAACCATATAATTCTATAAACTTTACAATTTACATAATGCTGACTAATTTTATTATTTTGACGATTTAATTTTTATATTATTTAAATAATTTTCAACTAATTCTATTTTACATTTTATTATTTTTCTATCGAAATTTTTAAGTGTTCAATTTTTCTGTTAAATTTATTTATCTCTTTAATCTATTATACGGGGTTTATTGACTCTTAATGTGTGATGAAATTTATTTTTATTTATTTTATATTAAACCTTGGTCATAAATTTTTTCAACTTTGCGGTTTTTGTGTTAGGTATTTTTTCGATTGATTAAAACAAACTCTCAGTTCTCGGTTTCAGCCCAACAATTGTATTCTGGGACTCCTCGAGATCTTGTGCTACATATACTGTAACTATGTCGTTAATCCACTTATTTCTTAAAATGTTAAAAATTCATTTCATGAGTCGAATAGGATAGAACCCTAATTAATTCATTTTAGACCCTCAAGTTTTATCATTTTTCTGCACCTGTTCTGGTTAAGTATTGTTAGAAGATAGGCGAACATTAAAGACTGAAGTACTACATGATAGGAAAAGATAAATATGGGGTATACACATACAGAACAAGGAGTGATTCGAGATCTTGATGATGAATTAAGAACAGTATATAACCTATTAACAATTTGATGTGATCTATTAACTTATTTATTTGTGATATTAAGCTGTAATTATATATTTTATTTTTATTGATGATAATATCTTGATATTTGGTTCTCGGTGAAATCAAATATTTTACAAATAACTAATTAACAAATAATTTTAATTATAATTAAACGCAATGCGTCACAAATTATTATTGATAAATTTTAAAATTGATTAAATAATTTTCAGTAATAATAATAATAACATTTTTCTTCTTCAAATTTAAAGTAAAAAACAAAATTCAAAATGAAACCCACAAAAAAGTTGGATTAATGACGTCACTTTTGCTCATTTTTATTTCCAACGATTTTTTTTATTAGCACTAAGTACATAAACAAATATTCTTATTGACTTTTGCATTTTCAAGAAATAATTGTACAAATAATATTATATATTGTGTTAACTATTCGTGTTCTTATGTCAATTAACAAGAATTCTAAATTTTAAAAAATGGAACAAGAAATTGTCCTAAAATAACAAATATTGAAAAATGAAAAGCAAACAAAAAATTCAATATACAAACTGAGGGAATGCTCAGTCAAACCACCAAAAATTGTAAGCTAAGAAGAGTTGCAAATTCAGAAATTGATATTGCAATATAATTTCGAGCATACAAAATTACATAACAGAGCTCAGGACATAGCAAGTATGGATACATAACAAAGGAACATAATAAGGGAAATTGGATAAAGCAATTATATAATTTATCTGAAAAAGGTGATTTTATATTGTGTATATAATTGTTATTGATAAATAAAGTTTCTAAATCAGTGTCTGTGTTCTTTTTTGTATAGGAACCATCAAGTTGAGATTTGAGACCCTCAACAGTATTATCAATCCTGATTTTATCGATAGTTTTTCTAAAAAGAATTTTGGATGATTAAATAAATAATATTTGACAAAAAATATAAATTACATTTTTGTCTTTCATTACAAATATTTTTTTTAGTGTTATTGGAAGAATTGCTATATGTTTAAAGCCCTCTGTGGTTTTTCTCTCGAATTTAAATTTCTTTTAAGTTTTTAACCTTTTAAGTTTTAAGTTTCTATACAAAACGTCATTGATCCAGGCAGCTACACTAAATATTTTCGCATTTATTGACCATATAAACATTTTGATTCGATGATTAGTGCCCACACGAAAAATGCCCACACGAAAATTGCCCACAGATAATTTTGCGCACACGATTAATGCCCACACAGAATAATGCCCACAAGGAAAAATGCCCACATAGAAAAATGCCCACAAGGAAAAATGCCCACACGAAAAATTATTTTAAATATAAAAATTAAATTAAAATAAATAGAGAAAAAATCAAAAATTATATTCTATCTAGGAGATAATCTATTAGTGATTTAAAATAAAATATTAAAATGTATCAACAATAAATTTACAAATTTTACAATTTAAAATCATTTTTTTGACTTGGGTTTTTCCAACATTGTTTGAGCGCATCTATTAAAATGTGTTTAAAATAATCGAAAAATTTATCCGACAAGATATTTTGTCCCCCTATAGGTATTGGTCGCACGGGTATTGCTCATACTCAACATGTCACAAGGGTACTGGTCCATGTATATTAAAATGTATCAACAATAAATTTACAAATTTTACAATTTAAAATCATTTTTATATTTAAAATAATTAAGATCGCTTTGCTACTATACGATACAATACATCAGTGTTCTTCCATATTTTATTTTAAATCACTAATAGATTATCTCCTAGATAGAATATAATTTTTGATTTTTTCTCTATTTATTTTAATTTAATTTTTATATTTAAAATAATTTTTCGTGTGGGCATTTTTCCTTGTGGGCATTTTTCTATGTGGGCATTTTTCCTTGTGGGCATTATTCTGTGTGGGCATTAATCGTGTGCGCAAAACTATCTGTGGGCAATTTTCGTGTGGGCATTTTTCGTGTGGGCAATAATCCGATCACGAAACATTTTCTATACAAAATATTGCCCTCCCTAAAAAAGCAAATGCTCCAATGGCAACATGAAATTTTGGTAATTATTTTCAATTAATGTAAATATTTTTAAAATTAGTAATATAAATTTTTAATTTTGTACAAGAGTTTTTGGTCAAATATTCTGATGAATCGAAGACGACGTGAAATTTTGTTAATAATTTTAAATTAAGTAAATTTTTCAATTAAGTAAATTTTTTTCATACCAAAATTCCCAATGCGTCTAAGAATCGGTAGAGCAAATCTACCTATTGTCTTCAACCAACTTACTAAATATGGTAAATCTCCCACAAACTGGTTACTACTATAGAAATTTACAATGTCTAGATTACTCATTTATTTTACGAAAATGTAATGTTATGTTTTATCTTCTTTTCCAAATACGTATTTTCCACTATCGTCACGTATATTGATTTCTATATTTTTTTATATAAGAAGATGATACCGGTAAATATTTTGGATTCTTTTCAATTATTTGAACTAGATTGTCTTTTCAATGTTTTTCTGCTTATATACATTTTAATAGAGGACCAAATTATCACCGGCAAGAATTGCTTCAATGATATTCGTATAGATTATCATTTGATGATTGCGTTGCATTATTTTAGGTTCTTTTAACCCAATAATAATTTTACTTGTATATGCTTCTTCCGATAATTCTAAACTCTTAGCCAAAAATGTACTAAATTGAACTTTACTGACATCATCTTCCAATACAATTTTGACATTTCTTTTGAATTTTACTTATTTTTTATTCATATTTTGCTTGGTTAAAGTAAAAGTATTCATAACTTGTATGTAATACACTTTTATTGTATTTAACATTTGAATTATTATAACGTCCATGAAAGCCACTTCCCATTTTCCATCCAAGTAAATAGGATTCTGAAATTCGATATTAAATTTACTAGCTTTTTTATTTGGATGCATAATAGGACAACTATTCAAAGGCAAATTCACATAACGATCTTTTCTATTCATTTACTTTCCTAAAATGTAATGATAAATGTGTTTTTGTGTCTTTACTAAATTTTATTAATTTACCACTATTGTCGCGTATATTGATTTCAGTGTTGTTCATAGAAGAAATAGAAAGTGTTAGGTACATTGGATTCTTCATTTCTGATTGCACAACTTCCCCTTGTTTATATTTTTAATTCAAATAGATTTCAATAACGGAAATCGTACATCTACAACAGTCAATGGTTCAATTATATTTAAATAAATAAACATTTGTTGATGATTGTAGCGTGGTGCAAATTTTTAATAATAATAATAATAATAATAATAATAATAATAATAATAATAATAATAATAATAATAATAATAATAATAATAATAATAATAATAATAATAATAATAATAATAATAATAAAGTATGCAATAGGGTTGAATCAACAATATTTTATATACTTACCTGGCGCGAAGAGAAATCTTCGCGTCTCTGCATAGTACTGATGAGAGGCAAAAGCTCGAAACTAATCTACTATTGGGATTTGCACTAGGTATCTCAAAGCTTGTACTGTTTATTTTATTCAAGTGAGACATCCGACAAAAAAATTTTACACCATTACTTTATAAAATAATAATAAAAATAATAATAATAATAATAATAATAATAATAATAATAATAATAATAATACATCTATATAGACGACAATAATTATAAGAATTATTATATAGATAATAACAATAACGTTAATAATAATAATGATAATATAATAATGGAAATATATTGATAACGCTTAGGACATCTCCAGCACCACGTTCAGTTACAATATACACTCATTAAAATACGCATTTAAAATTTTATGTTATTATTTAACTTGTCATTTGCAAGAACATTTAATTCCCAGATTCCTTTTCAATATTATAGTTGCTACAACAACCTATGGCTGACTATCAAGCATTTTAAAAACTTCACGTTTCCGCATACCAATGCATTAACAAAGAAAAGCAGCAACGAGATGCAAATGAAGAATTAAAAATTTAAAACAGTCCATATATCTATTAAGTGAAATCTTAATCTTGTTGGGGCTCGATGAAATGGGCTCAAAAATAAAGTGAAAATCAATAAAAATACATCAAATTATTAAAAATACAAAAATATTAATTAAAAATCAAAAAAATTTAAAATGAATATTTTCTGGGAAAACTGGTATGCCAAACAATAAGACGAGTTCAAATATGATAAAATTAATGTGGGGACCCCAAAAGGATATAATGACAAACAACTAGAATTAATTAAAAATTAATTAGCTAATGTAAGTCCCGAACAGTGTGAAAAATTAATAAATAACAAACTAATTAAAAATTAATTAATCGCTAATTGAAAGCCCGAGCTAATAAAGAGACCGAGTTAACGGGAAACTCGAATGATGAGTAAATCCTGGAGAGTACTGAGACCCTGACTAATTAGATAATCATCAAAGGAAGTTTACATGAACTTGACCTAGCGCCGGTTTAGAGTGGGTAAGTTAAATTGATAGAACTCCAATAATCCCACAGAAGATTGAAAATAACGTTTACCCAATGTGTTAGACAAATGCCGATAATCCCCAAAAGATGTAAAATAATGGTTACCCAATATAGGGTAAATACTTATAATCAGCAAATGAATTAAAATAATATTTAAACAATATTGGATAAAAGCTTTCCAGAAAAATATAAAAAGGAAAAGCTGAAGAGACAAGCAGCCACTTGTTCGAAGAAAACAATATCAGAGGGCATTTACGGAAATTCAAGAAAAATTTAACAGAAAATTCAATTAAAGCTAAGGAGAATTATAAATTTTCGTACCAGAAAAGGTGATTACCCCTTGGGAAACCTACATTGTAATAAGAAATATCTACGAAAGAAAGATACAAATCTAGTAATTAATTATAATTGTGGTAAAATTTGAATAAAGTTGATCTGTGTCGGTTTATAGTTCTTTGTTTGGAAAAGGACATATGGAGTCATAGAAAACCGGTTTTAATAATTTATAACCCATTAAAACTGAGAATAAAAGTCTAATTCTGAAATTCCATGATCTGAAAGAATTTGAATTGACAACAAGTGATACATAGTTATCAGTTATCAGAAGTGCGAAATACGATGGCATGGACGAGATGTTGAACACCTTGTTGAACTGGAATCCTTCCAAAAGGTTGCAAAGCACACTTGTGTTTTTAAACTGATTTTTAGAGATTTTATAGATGTAAGACTCGATGAAAATCCGAGATATCCAAAACCTTTGGCAATGGCTGTTGGCTGATTCAAAAAATGCAATCTTGGCGTCTATATCACAATGACACATGCTATAGGCTTATTAACATTCAATTACGTTGAAAAATGAATTGCACATATCAGTAAATAATTTACCGGCATTATTTTCCCAAACGACTCGTATGGTAACCATTTCAACGCTTCATAATATACAATTCATGAAAATTTGAGAAATCAGATAAAATGTTATCTGAAATTTTATAGAACATGGCTTTAGGTAGCCATCCTTGGAAGGCAAAGTATGTGGAGAATGCTATACTGAATGTTAAGAATGTAAATCACGGATAGATTGAAGGCAACTGCCTAATCCTTCAGTTTATGCTGATGATTGTGAAGTGACAATCTGTGAAATGTTACATCAAAATGCGATCATCCTGGTTAGATGTATTTTCGGATCATTTTCATTAAGAATTACATCCAGTGGGCCAGATATACCAGATATTAGCAATGTCAAAACAGTTGACAAGTTTGTGTTATTTTGGAAGAAACTAAACATTAAGATAAACCTAGCATCCAGCGTTCATAATATGTACTGCCTAAATTTAAAACCCAAGGAAATTGAATCATATGATTACAAGTCCTACC
Source organism: Schmidtea polychroa (assembly GCA_959609185.1). Taxonomy (NCBI): domain Eukaryota; kingdom Metazoa; phylum Platyhelminthes; order Tricladida; family Dugesiidae; genus Schmidtea; species Schmidtea polychroa. The sequence continues at coordinate 94,694 of CAUHTR010000023.1, read as the reverse complement.
AAATCTGCATGTGGTCACGTGCACCCTATCATGTATCACTGAAATGGTAGTTGTTCAGGCACTCATCAATGAAAATTAATGGATGTTGAAGATGAGACAAACTAAATGTCTGGATCCAATTGAGATAAGTCACAGCAATTCGTCTGTGTTCCTTGTTGTCTACAGAAATATTTTTGACATTATTAGACCACTATAATGGACGAGTAACATTTAGAAATTGACTGCAATAATTTACTAATTAAAAGACGGGTTTTTTATATATAATTTTGTTCTGGAAAAATGAATTATCTCTATAAATTCGATCAATTTCGTATACGATGCACGATACATTTGTTTTCTAGCATTGCGGCGTTCAAAATGTTAATATTTTTTTAAATAGATATTTAATTATATATTTATTTAATATAAAAAGTAATGGATAAATTACTCCAATTACTAAAAACGAAGCCTTAAATCTCACCTAGGCACAAACCCATTATGGCTTTTCGATGCCATGAGTTATAATATTGTATGAAATGTCAGACTGAATGAACAATCAGTTTTATTGCGCAATTTTCTTGCATAATCCAATACAATAAATTAGTAATTATACATGTTCATCTATTTAAAGGTTTACAATTATTATATATAAATATAAAATTTAAAAGGATCCATGAAATAAAATATATAAAATTATTTTTTAGAATAATTCATTGTTTACTATTTCTGAGATTTTTAAAAGTATCCAAGGCCGGGTTAAGCCATTTTAGTGTCCAAGACACAAACCCACATGGATTCCCTCTTCTGACCGGACCTCTGATCTTTCGCTGACCGTCAACGCCGGTATGTTCAATATTATTGCGTTAGGGAAGGTTAGAGCCAGGGTTAAACACGTATGAATGGTGAGTCCGCACGGTTCGCATTTTAGTCATTACCATTTACCAGGAGTTTTTTAAATTCTTTATGCGCTTTATTTTTAAGCATTCAAGATTGTACCAAACCTAAATGTGAATTTTTATTCTGTATTTCTTCATTTTTTATAGCACTTGTTCAATTTTCAGTTGTTTTGGACTTACATTTGTTCAAGAAAAATTTTCTTGAGGACTTGTGTTGCCCCAAACGCTTAGTGCCCAAGGTACGTGCCTTGTTTACTTAATGATTAATCCAGGCCTGACTCCATCCACAATTTTTACATGGAAAATAAATATATTTTTATATAGTTACAACAATTGGTTCCATCTAAAGATTTATTAATATAAACACAGAGTGATCACTCTTAAATAGTAATGTATATTGCGTAATAACTAACACATTGTATCGAATTACGCAATATACTCTGAACTGTTCACATTTGGTCCTTGGCCTCTAATGTAATATCATTACTCTCCCCTTCATAAGATTGATGCCATTTCTTTAACCATTCGATTCGTCGGTGCCGTGTCGTATCTGGATATTGCAATTCAACTTGATGATCTGAAATAAATCTAAGAACTTTATATGGACCATCATATTGAATATCATTTTTGTTTCTTCTATGTGGTTCTCGTCTTACTAGTACCTCCTCCCCCACTTCAAAATGTCGTTTAATTCTTTTGTCTTTTTCAAATGTTCTCATCTTTTGCGCAGCTTGCTTGTTATTCTTTTGTGCTTCTTCCGAAATATCGTGTACTTGATGTTTGAGTCTAGAATTAGCGTGTAACGTTATTTTTCGTCCATATACTATCTCAAATGGTGAATATTTTGTAGAACTTTGATAAGTTGCATTTATACTGAATTCAATACGAGGCAGCAGTTCGTGCCACTGTTTTTCAGCACAGCCCCCTTTCATCGTAGTCACAAGTAAATCTCGCATTGTTCTGATAGCTCTTTCCACTAAGCCATTCGACTGATGTTGATATGGCGAGGCGAATTCTTGCTTTATTCCAAGTTGTTCTAATTTTTCCTTAAAATATTTGCTTTCAAAATTTCGCCCTCTGTCTGTCAATATACTTTGAGGTTTACCATATTTGTAAATCCAATTGTTCATTAGCGTCTTCAAAATAGTTTTTTCATCTTGGTTTGCTGTAGCCGTTAAACTTACTAATTTGCTAAACCTATCAATAATAACGATAACATACTTTTTGTCGGTTGAAGTTCTCTCCATGAAAGCAACATCCATCACAATCTGTTCTAGAAATTCAGAACTTTCGTGTGGAATTAAAATTTCCTTTGTCCTCCCTTGGTCTATTTTCCGTCTTGCACATGTGACACATCGTTTTACTATCTCTTTAACGGTTTCTTGCATTTTCGGCCAGAAAAAATTCCCTTCCAAATAATGAAACAGTTTCTTAATTCCAACGTGACATAAATCTTCATGTATTTTAATCACTAGTTTAGATTGATAGCTTTTTGGGATTATCACTAGATCTTTTTTGTCTGATTCCAATACAAGCATATCATCAGATATCTTTAACCGATCTTTATATCTGAATAAAAAACTATTTAGAAACGATTCCTTCCGAAAATCTATCTGATTCTTAAGAATTTCCATCACTTCCTGGAACAATTTATCTTTCTTCTGTTCTTCCATAATTTCTAACATTGTCTGTGTTTTTTGTATCAAATTGATATATCTTACTCTTGACCTTTCTTGTTTATGTTGTACATGTGCTGTCTGACACTGTGCACATAAACTACCCTCGATCCTTGATAATCCATCTGCGTTTGCATGTTCTTCACCTTTCCGGTATTTCAATTGGAAATCGTATTCCGATAGATTAGCCATCCATGTCTGAAATTGTGGACTTATTGCTTTTTTATTCGTGTTCATAAATACTAAAGCTTTGTGATCTGTTCGAGCCACGAATTCTTTCCCGTATAAATACTGTCTAAAATATAAAACATATTCATGCAATGCCAATAACTCTTTCCTTGTTACGCAGTATCCCTTTTCATGGGCCGTCAGATTTCTTGAACCGTATGCGATAACTATTTCTGAACCGTCTTCTTTTATTTGACTCAACACTGCTCCAATAGCTTCAAAACTGGCATCAGTATCCAATATAAATTTACGGTCTATACGAGGAAAATCAAGAATAGGTGCTTGTGTTAAGGCTTCTTTAAGTTGTTTAAAACTGTTTTCACAATTTTCTGACCATTCGATTGTTTTATCACAACTTGACGCTACTGCATGTAGGGGTGCTGCTATTTTAGCATAATCTTTGACAAATCGTCTATAGTAATTTGTCAAACCTAGAAAAGATCGAAGTTGTTTAGCACACTGTGGTTTCGTCGCTTCTGTAATTGACTTGATCTTCTCTGAATTTGTCTGTATTCCATCTTCACTGACGGTGTGACCAAGGAATTTTAATTTGGTTTTGTAAATTTCGCACTTCTCCGGATTTATTCTTAGTCCTGTTTTTTTTATTCTTTTGAAAACTTCTCGTAATCGCTCATCATGTTCAGACTGGTCCTTGCCATATACCAGAATATCGTCTAAATAAACAATTGCTCCATTAAACAATATACCCTCTAACATCGTGTGCATTAATCGCTGAAATGTTGCTGGAGCCGTTGATAATCCAAATGGAAGTCGATTGAAACAAAATTGACCTTCTTTGGAACTAAAAGCCGTTTTTTCTTGTGCTTCTTCTGCTAATGCGACCTGATAGTATGCTTGTCCAAGATCTAAAGAAGAAAAGAATTTAGATCCTGATAGGTTATCGAGTAATTGGAATATGTTGGGCGTAGGAAAAGATTCTCTTTCTGTCATCTTATTCAACTCTCGATAGTCTACGCACATTCTAATTGAGCCGTCTTTCTTTCCTACTACAACCAATGGAGAGCTCCATGGACTTTTACATCGTCTTATAACTCCAGCTTTTGTTAACTCTTTTATCATATCTTCAATTTTCTGTTCTAGATGCATCGGTTGTCGTCTTGGAAATTGCATTGTTGGATTCCCAGATGTATTAATTTCGTGCTCTACAATTCTTGTGAATCCTAAATCAAATCTGGCTGCCATAAATATTGACCCGAATTCATCTAATAATTTGTTAATTGTTGGCAATTCATTTCTTCCCAATTCCTTTTTTGCTTTTTGCCTTCTCTCGTCATCAGTATAATTGCTAATCTTTGTCTCGGATTCGATATTGTTAATTTCCATCAACTGCACTCCAAATGCTTTCAAAGTATCTATCCCACCAATAAAACCTGGAAATATATTTTTAATAACAATTATTTTGATAGTCCTCATCTTATTGTGCCAATAAACATTTACTTCTGTACATCCCTGTGGTTTTTGAGTTCCTGGAAAAACTCCACATATTTTGATTTCACTGCTGCTTAAACGTGGACTGCCAATTTTATTCCATGTTTCCTCATTCATCACTAGTAGCATATAATGAGGACTCCAGGACACTTTCAAGGTCATGGAATATCAAGATCAAATATAGGTCAATTGAATCATTTATTTATTTATTTATTTTTTTTTTAAATTAACATTTTATTTAATTACTTCTTTTTAATTTTATTAATTAATTAATTTATGATGTTATATTTTAATTACTTACTTTAGTTAATTTTTAATTTATTACATTTAATTAATTTATTAGTTTATTAATATTTTATTTTAATTACTTACGCTATTTAATTATTATTATTATTATTATTTTTTATTTATTTATTTATTTTTTCTTTAATTAATTTATTTTTTATTTTTATTTAATTACTTCTATTTATTATTTTTTTTTATTTTTAATTTTCTTAATTAATTATTTTATTATGTTTTTATTTTAGTATTATTTTATTTATTTATTTATTATTATTATTATTTTTTTTTTTTTTTTTTTTTTAATTTTACATTTACATTATATTCTAACAAGAGGTAAATTATAACAATAATATTTCAATTTGAATAAAATATTAATTAGAAATTATTTAATTTATTATAAAATAAAACGCTGAGTTAATTTTAGATAAACCGGATATTAATTTTTCGGAAAAAATAAATAAAATAAACACAAAAATAATATTTCTTACTTGAAACTAATTATCTAAATTAATTGGACAAATGAATAATTAAATGATAAAACACATTTTAATTAACTAAGTCAAACAATTCACAATATATATTTTATTATTCACATAAATTTAATTGTTAAAGTACTTGTTTCGATTTGCATTCATTTCTAGACATAGTAGTTGCAATATGCATTTGGCGAATCTTATAGTGACCGTAGGCATAACTTTCATTACAATTGTACCAATACCTTTTATCGTCCAAACATTGGAGAGCTCGTTTTTCTGTCATGAAAGTATACAACTGATGATTGACACTTCCTATTCTTTTTTGTGGGATGCTCACTGTTCCACCATCAGTATACACTTTTTTATAGGCTTCATGTGTAAGATTAGAGTTTGTAAGTCTTATTCCTTTGGCTTTTAGAGTGTTTTTATCGCCTTGGAGTGAGTAGCACTTGGGTCGAAGAAACACCCATTCTTTATATTGATTTCCTTTATTCTCATCCTTAACTTTCCCGATTACAGAACAAATTTTATCAGAGAACAACGGATCGGTCACTGGATAATTTGAAGTATCTAGTAGCCCATCTTCAATCATTTTTGGATATAGTTGTAAGCGTAAATCTACATTTTTACACTCTAAAAAGAAGGAATCTGTGTCACCAGCTACGATATTAATTTGACAATTGAATTTTTCTTTATAACTCTGTAGTTCTTTATATTGAAATTGGTACATGCGAAGTTTGGATAAATCAAGTACGGTTTGTCCAATATACATTGGTTAAATCTTAAATTTCCTTATTGAGTATAACAGCAATGAGATCATCCGCAATCTTGATGCTACGACGAAACATAGGATGACTACAATAAGTTATCAATCTTTTGCTTTTGTTGCATAATCTCAAATTTATACGTTTCTTCAAGTTTTCCACAGTTTTACCGTATAAACTGTTGTTCTTTAACTTATAATAATCTCGCTGAAACGAATCCGTACTAGCTGCTCTCATTTTGGTATTGTAATCAATATATCCTTTGAAAATAGCCACTTGTTTGATTTCTACAGCACGATTAACTTTTGTGACTTTTGCGCCGTAACTCAACCACTCTGTCAAAACTCTACCATTAACTACATAGTTTTTCTTAGGCTCATGAGTTAACAACAGCTTTTCAACTTTACTACCAGGTGGATAACAAAGCTCAGGAGCTATAGGTAAATCATCTAGCTTATCTTGTATACTATCAGGAATGACGATGTCAACCTCTAGAACATATCCACGATCTCCATCAAACTCATCCCCATTTGCACATCTTTCAACAATACCATTCATTTCAGTCTGATCATTTATCCATCTAAATTCCCCAACAGGAAATTTTTGCGACAGCGCCCATCCATATAAATTATTAACATCTAGGTATGACATTTGTGTTGATTCATCAGCTTCAACATGATGTTTGTTGATAAATGTCATTCCACCACGAATACCAGCTTCAAATAAACGGTAAAGCTCTGGATCTTGAATAAGTTCTACCGGTTCAGGTAACTGTTTAATAGCTGATGCCCAACTTAATCCGGGTATGGAAACAAACGATAGAGCCTCAAGTCCATCTTCGTCAAATGTTTTTTCTCTGAAAGCTTCAAAAACATCGGCCAACAGAAAAACATCCAACTTGAGATATACGAGCATGTAATCTAGCAGTGTCTCACAGTTGTATTGTTGCCAGATTCGATTTGCATGTATATAATCTTCTTGACTAACTCCCTCCCAAATCGGTGGTAATTCTGTTATTGACTGTAAAACATCCATTGATGTAGCCATATCATAAGGAAAAATGGTTTTACAAGTCATCATCTGTGATTCGAAAACATCTGAGGTCAGTGGAAGACATGGTAAATTTCTTGATAAATTTGCCAAGCTGCTATTTAAAAATTGTAAAGAATCAATGAATCTAATTCTTCTGCCTTTCGATGTCGCTGTAAGTGTGAGAAACTTTTCTGTTGATTGAGGAATAACATTTAAATTCCAATCAGGGAATTTTCCAATTGCATATTTTAATATATGATGAATGTCATATCCACGAAGATTATGAAATACAACAGGTAAAGACGGATTGATTCTTCTAGCCAAGTTGCAATCTTGACATGCTGCTCCGAGATATTGACCAGTAAAATGATCATGATCTCGAACAGGTATATTGATAATCTTTTTACAAAGGTAGCAATGAGTTTGATTCGTAAATTCTTCCTGCTGTTCCCAAGTGAGTTCCATCATTTCCTTTGATCCATTAATTTTATACCACGGATAAACTATGTCTGTAGCTATATCATCCAATGCTTGTATGAACTGAATTATACAGTTTTCCCCAACAAATGTTTCATTTCGGATCGGACAACCTTGATGAAGAAGCACAAATTCAGATGCAATCGGTTCATGTTTTTGGAAGTGTTTGTCATCTAGAGGTAATATCGATTCAAAGTCCGCGTAGACAACAAACTGCTGTTTTATAGTTTTACTCCAGTCTTTAAATTCGATATATTTATTCTCTGGCATTGAGTATAGAGTCGTCCGCTCCACATTTTTCCTGCAAAGACCTATATGTCTTTCAAAAGCAGGACGTTTTCGAAACCCATGAAGACATGTATGACACCATTGTGATTGGATTCTGACTCCTTCTACTCTATCTCTGTAATTCAGCAGTCGATCGAGATTGGTTACAGCCAAAAAATGATAATTTAATTCTAAAATTTAGTTAATATTTTTAATGATTAAAGGAAATATTACCTTCTTCAATCAATAAGAGATATATCTGAGATCCCGTCGAAGTACTTCTATATACCAAGTCAACGAACGGATTCTTGAAAATATCATTAGTTTTTTGTTTAATTGGATCTTTATTATATTTGAGAACATTGATCGCTAGATTAGGATTCATTGCTTCAAATTGGCAAATGTTAACCAACTTCATTGGAAACCAATCTGATTTCCATTTTAACTCTAAATATATATATATATATATATATATATATATATATATATATATATATATATATATATATATATATATATATATATATATATATATATATATATATATATATATATATATTTAGAATGATATAAATATATATTACCACTTAAATTATATTTCATTACTCTTTCTCTGTGGTGTTTTATGTCATCATAATGTAATACAGCCAGTATGCCATATAAAAAGCAGAATTGATCATTATTTTGAACATTAACTAAAGCCTGACAGTTTTTCAGGTAATTTGGCGTTTTAATGTAACTTGAACCTAAGTAAATATCTTGATTTATATATATATATATAATGTAAATAAACTTACCAGATACATGTATTATGTCTGATAATTTAGTTAAAATCATAGTAACTTCTAATATTTTATGAATTCTCCACCCACTACTTTGTTGAGTGTATTTCTCCAACTTTTCTTTTAATTTTTCAATTCCATCATTAATAAATGAAGATGACATTGTAATTGCTTTATTCGACAAACACCATTTTTTAATTTCACCATCCTCTTTGATAAACTCTGCACAAAGTCCAAATTGGATTTTTACTGTCCCCATTCGTTGAATATGATCTTCTATTTCTTTGATGAGACAATCTGGAACAACAATGTCAGGAGAATTAATTGCAGATACATCGCTTGTCAATTCAACACGAGAACCATTTAAGTCAGACTCCCGACATGGACACAATTGTATGTTAGAGTCTCCATTTCCGTAAAATATTGACTTTCGTTTTGTGGTGCCAGAGTTTTGTCTAACTATATTTATAATTAATATTAAACAACTTAAATAACATAACTTGTAACATATTCTTTAATCTGCTTAGGATCGTATGATGTATTCATTTTCGATTGTACTATAAAAAATTAATAATTGTTAATAGTAGAAAGAGTATTACTTTTAGTGATCATCCTGCTCTTCGTTTCTTCGAATCTTCTAAGATGGTGTCCGTGTTGTCGTACAAACATTAACCACCTACCTGGTGATATAATGAGACATTCCGGACATATGTAACCCGATAAGGTAGAGTCATTTATCTTGAAATATGATGATGTAACTGATTTACAGTTCTCCACATCTTCATGACTTTCGGCAATACAAAATTTATATAAACTGCATCCGTTCACTAAAAGAAAATAATCATTAATATTAGATAGAGAATAAAAAATTATTCACTTATATAAGTTAAATTAAAAGTTTAAATGACAAACATTTGAAAAGTTACTGCTTATATATTACACATGATTAAATTCTGACCAATTAAAATCAAGGAAGGGGTAGGAAAAATAAATATATTCTGACCAATCAAAATCAAGGAAGGGGTAGGAAGAATAAATGCATTACGTTGCAGTATTTTAAAAGTTCAATATATTTTAAAACACATTTTGATGCTAAAGTTGACTTATTTAACATTTTCATAATAATTTAATAAAAAATAATGTGATGAACCCACAAAGTAATATCATTTTTCATCAAATTGCAAAACAGTAATAACGTTTTCATATAATTGTAACAAAGTAATAACATATTTCAGATAAATTTTCAACAGTTGTAAAATATTTAAGCAAATTGTAACAAGATTAGAAAATATTACAACAAAGTAGTAACATATTTCAGAAAATTTCAACAAAGTTGTAAAATATTTATCAAATTGTAACTAAAATAATAAAAATATTGCAACAAAGTAATAAAATAATGATGTTAATTGGGACAAATCAATACATTATTTCGAAGACGGACAACAAATTAAAAAGAATATTGTAATAAATTGTGAAGTCTTTCAGTAAATTACAACAAAGTAATAACATATTTCGGAAATATTTCACCAGATGTAAAATATTTAAGCAAATTGTTATAAGATTATAAAAATATTGCAACAAAGTAATAAAATAATACAACATTTTAAACTCTAGATCAATCCATTTTATAGAAAATTAAATTTTATCTCTATAATATATGAATAAATATACAAGGAAATTACGTTAACTGTATGAAAAATACAAATTTATCGTAAAAACATGTGTGTATTACACACAACATACGAGACATAATTTTTAATCAAGCTATTTTATAGAAAATTAAATTTTATCTATATATTATATGAATAAAATCCTAAGAAAATTACGTTAACGTATAATAAATACAAATTTATCATAAAAACATGTGTGTATTACACACAATATATATCCTCATCACTTATAGCCCCCAGATTTTCCACTAATCCTCCCAACAAATATTTCTTTGAAAATTTTATTAAATATTTTTTATTAAAGTCATTATTTTAATGAATTTCATGAAATAATTTTAAATAAATGCAATTAATATATTTCCATCTTATCTATGCCACTTCTCGCTATATTTACATTTACTTTCCATTAATGAATAATTCAAGCACTTATTTTCACTTTTTTGAATTTCAATATTAATTAATCATAGAATAATGATGATTCTTACCACCTGAGAATAATATTGTTAATTTTATCTCTGTGTTATCTTTCGATTTTACGCTGCTTACCATTTTAGAATAAGATTTTTTATTAAAATTTGTGTTAATTTGACTGATTCAATTTGATGGAGTTATAGTTAATTCGTTTTATTATATATACTCTGAGTTTATCCGACAACATATTTTCTCCCTCTATGGGTACTGCTTGTAAGGGTATTGGTCGTAAGGGTACTGATCGTAAAGGTACTGCTGTGTTTTATTTAGGCAAATATTTGGTTATTATTTGGCGTTAAATTCATTGGTAATTTTTTAGAGTTAGCGGGATTTTACCAACATTTTTTTTTTGTGAATTTCATGTTAATTGAAAGAATATTTAAGGCTTAGTGTTAATTCTAAGATAAATTTAATTAATTTCTTGATAATTTGCTATATTTTATTGACTTGTTTTTAAATTTTAAATAAAAATTAATTTTTAATGAGGTTAATAATCAAGTGATAGGATAAATTTTGATGATAATGACTTTGTAATGATATTGAATTTGACTAAATTAATATATCAATATATTTTTCTAAGAATATTTACACATTGATGATACTTTAAAATATTGAAAATCTAAAGTTGAAACCAACTAATTTTATCATGATGATGATATATTTGAAATCTACTTGAAAATTAATGTAAAATATACTGAAATTTGTGATTTAGTTTGAAAGATATATCATTTTATAATGGCTATAATTAGCCGAATCGATGATCTATCAATATATTTCATCTCTAATTAGATATTTGATGGTGAATGTGGTGAAATATTTGTAGGAAATATTCATTTTAGCGAATTTTGATCTTTTACTGAGGTCTTTGAATTTAGCTACTAAATTATTTCAATGGAAGAATGTTTGTAACAATTAAATAAAATTCATATTTTGAAGAATTTCTATGGATTTTAAGATATATTAAAGGGCTCAAGTGGGTGAAATTATATTCGGTTGGATTTAGTGAAGGTTAAGATGGTAATATATGATTTTTAAGGGGGTTTTTAAAATGCTAGAAATATTTGGTGAGGGATCGGTTAATGTTTTGAATATTTATATATTCTTATTGGTAAAATATCAAATTTTGAAGGGAAATAGTCAGCTGTGAATAGTTCCTGTGAAATTATATCGTTTTAGAGGTTGCACAGTAATTTATGTTTCAGAACCAGTTTTAATTAATTATCCACGGTTTTATTAATGGTTAATGATCAATTTACTTGTTTTTGACAATGAGAAATTTGAAATCTTTAGAATTAATTGATATCAATGGTTATTGCTTTAAATTATTTTTATTTAAGAAGTTATTTTATTCATTTTGGGGATATCGTTGACAAAGCTTGAGAAATATTAACTTAAAAGAATTGGAAAACAACTAAAGAAAAATGATCTTTGAAGGAAATTTATGATTTTAATTAGAAATTAAATCGGTTGAATATCTATTGAAGGAATATTGTTATCGGATGGATAAATGATATTTTCCTAAATTACCTTATTATATTATTATTTTAATGACTAAATTAACCAATATTCATAAATTTATCGTACAAAATATCCATGTTTTGGTTACTCAAACATCTTAAATTTCTCGCAAAGATATATTACGTCTAATGATCATCTAATTAAATTAGAAAATAATTGTTACTTTTTAATATATATATTTCTAACTAATAAGCCCCTTAATTGGATAAATGATAACCATATTTCTATTATGACTCCTTTAATTATTTTTGCCTCAAACAAATTTACTCCAAATGATAAAGAATTTAAAATTATCAATGAATAATGACCATGTTTTCTCATATTATTAACTATTGTAACGAACATTAGATGAATAAATTAATTTTTGCTTTAAATGACTACAAAGTTAACCAATAAATTAGTCGCTCGACATAAGTGTAAAGTTACATTTAAAATATTCACGAATTTCTGATCATCTCACTAAATTACCTAAGAATTTCTAAATGATTAATATTGCGACATGTTGAATGTGACCAGTACCCTTGCTAGCAATACCCATAGGGGGACAGAATATTTTGTCGGATAAACTAGGAGTATATGGTCTTTATTGATATATCAAAATACTGTTATTTATAAATCAACTAAAAAATACTCAAAAATACTATATTATTTTACTGAATGATACCTTAAATGTTTTTAATATACATATTTCTAAAATAAATCAACAGTTCAAACCAACAACATGTATGCAAGACCACCCATTGTTAATTTATTTCCAGTGTCACATCTTTCAAGAATGCCGTGAGTGTTTAAAGAAAGCTGAGCTAAAAGAAACTTTCCAGATAACAACTCTCCTGAATGTTTTGAACAAAAATGAGCGAAATTGAGAACAAACGATTAGATGGCGATTAACTTCTGGCCACAACCCTAACAACATGAAAATTAAGATTTTAATTATTGAATTCGTTGTTTTCTGCATGGAAATACTAACAGAATATTTTTTAATTCAAAAAATCTTCATTATAAATTTTTGAATTTAAAAAATTAAATGAAGGATATATAAGTGTACATAATATTATAATATTATATAAAATTATACTGTATTTATTAATAAATTTAGAATACATAAAATTATAATATTATAATATTTTATAAATACTATATAATAATGTTTAAATATGCTTAAATAACTAAATTGTTTAAATATGTTTAAATACTAAATTTAAATTATTTAAATTTAAATTAATTAAATATAATTATGATATAACTTTATTTCTTTCGTTTTAGAATCCATAAAGTAAGTAAATAAAGAATTTACTACAATATTTTAATTATTTTACTTAGTAATGAAGAAAATGAATTATATGATTATGAAGAAGATGAGTCAGACAAAATAGTGAAACACTAAAAGACTTATGTTCTGGATTTAGAGATTTCTTATTAAAACATGAATTATATGATTATGAAGAAGATGAACTAGACAAAATGGTGAAACACTAAAGGAGTTATAGTTTTTAGATTTAGAGATTTCTTATTAAAACATGAATTATATGATTATGAGGAAGATGAACTAGACAAAATGGTGAAACACTAAAGGAGTTATGTTCTGGATTTTTTAAATGAATTAGCTGATTGTAGGTGTCCTTCAACATGAATGTTTACTTATCAGACTTAAATTATGTAAACTTTCTTTCAACGAATGTCAAGAAAAATGGGAAAACCGATGTTTTAACAATTAGATATTGTAAAATATTCGTTACACCTGAAGAATATTATTAATAATGTAAGACATGAATTAATTCTTTAAAATAAATATATTATATTTAGGTATCTGTGTTTTATGGTTGGAAATGTCATTGAAAAAGTATACCACAAATAACAGTTGCCTAATAGTCAGGTAGAATTTAATTTCTGACGATAAAATGATAAATAACATCTGTAAGTTAATGGCTTTTAAATTTTAGCAATGATAGTTGACACCGCATCAGAAACTAAGAAATATTTGCAAGATGTATTCCAAATGGCCTGATGGAGATGATAATTTTAAGATAGATTACCAGCAGAAGAGCGAGAAAAATTTGTAAATTAAATATAATAGGGTTGGGTGGGTCCCTTTATCCCTTAATTAATATATATTTACAAGCTGATCGTCGTGGTGGGCGGTTGTAATCTAACTAGTGGGAGGCCTCTGTAAATATATATTTGTGTTAGTGAAAACATTAATTAATTTGGTTATAGTGCCAATGACGCATGTATTTTGAAATTATACGTTTCGAATGTGCTGGTAGTTGACTACCCATGCTAGGCGTAATGTTCCGTACGGAAAGCTATAATGCCCAGGTTCTTCTGACCCCACTTGGGGGAGGCACAGACGACCCTTGTGGACGCGAACAAATATCCACCGTGTCTTTCAGGCACAGATATTTGGTCACTGCTCATTAGGCCTGGCAATACTAAATGCATAAACTTTGCCTTGTCCTCTCTTGTCTTGATTTTTATCGTTTAAATATTATTAAAATAGTAGGTGTTATAAGTTTTATTTACTAACCTTAATAAACCATAATATGCTTTAAACTCGAAAACCCTTGCGACATGTTGAGTGTGACTAGTACCCATATGAGCAATACCCATAGGGGGACAGAATATTTTGTCGGATAGACTAGGAGTATATACACCCATGTTAAACAAGGTATGTGTATATAGAATGTGTGTGTAAAATTATTGTCAACTTCCCGTGAAGGCAAACACAGAATATTGCAAACATATAATAATTCTCTACCCCATAACTTAGTGTGTAAAAATTATTTTAGGTTTTTGACTAATTATAATAATAATAATAATAATAATAAAGTTTAATGGGTTGTATAAAAAATATTTAGGTTTTCACTAATATTGATAATAATAATTGTTAATGGGTTGTGTGTGTATGTGTAAAAATATTTTATGTTTTTGACTAATATTTGCAATAATAATTGATAATGGGTTGGGTGTGTGTAAAAATATTTTAGCTTTTCACTAATAATAATAATAATAAAGTTTAATGGGTTGTGTGTGTGTAAAAAATATTTTAGGTTTTTCACTAATATTTGCAATAATAATTGTTAAATGGGTTGTGTGTGTGTGTAAAAAATATTTTAAGTTTTCACTAATAATAATAATAATAATAATAATAATAATAATAATACTTTGAAATTGTATTTGAAAATGTTATGAACTGTGGAGATGATGAATGTGAATGTGTTAATAAATTTTAGTGTATATTTAAAGAATAATATTTAGAATTTCTTTGTTAAAGTTTTGTCTTGATTATTTTACCAGTACCTTTGTGAACAATAACCATGTGACTTGTTGAGTGTGAGTAGTACCTTTATGACCATTACTCATATAAGCAATACCCATAGGGGGGACAGAATATTTTGTCGGATAGATTATATAATAATAATAATAATAATAATAATAATCAACGATTTAAACAAATTAAAACAAAAATTAATAGTTCTAAAAATATTAGGCATCGTTCTAAAAATAAGAGGCACCATTCTAAAAATATTAGGCATCGTTCTAAAAATATTAGGCATCGTTCTAAAAATATTAGGCATCGTTCTAAAAATATTAGGCATCATTCTAAAAATATTAGGCATCGTTCTAAAATTATGACGTAATCGTTCTAAAAATATTAGGCACCATTCTAAAAATATTAGGCATCGTTCTAAAAATATTAGGCATCGTTCTAAAAATATTAGGCATCATTCTAAAAATATTAGGCATCGTTCTAAAATTATGACGTAATCATTCTAAAAATATTAGGCACCATTCTAAAAGTATGACGTAATCGTTCTAAAAATATTAGGCATCGTTCTAAAAGTATGACGTAATCATTCTAAAAATATTAGGCATCGTTCTAAAAATATGACGTAATCATTCTAAAAATATTAGGCACCATTCTAAAAATATTAGGCATCGTTCTAAAAATATTAGGCATCGTTCTAAAAATATTAGGCATCATTCTAAAAATATTAGGCATCGTTCTAAAATTATGACGTAATCATTCTAAAAATATTAGGCACCATTCTAAAAGTATGACGTAATCGTTCTAAAAATATTAGGCATCGTTCTAAAATTATGACGTAATCGTTCTAAAAATATTAGGCACCATTCTAAAAATATTAGGCATCGTTCTAAAAATATTAGGCATCGTTCTAAAAATATTAGGCATCATTCTAAAAATATTAGGCATCGTTCTAAAATTATGACGTAATCATTCTAAAAATATTAGGCACCATTCTAAAAGTATGACGTAATCATTCTAAAAATATTAGGCATCGTTCTAAAAATAATAGGCATCATTCTAAAAATATTAGGCATCATTCTAAAATTATGACGTAATCGTTCTAAAAATATTAGGCATCATTCTAAAAATACGAGGCATCATTCTAAAAATATTTGGCATCGTTCTAAAAATATTAGGCATCATTCTAAAAATATTAGGCATCGTTCTAAAAATATTAGGCATCGTTGGGTGAGTCATTCTCTTTGTTAATATTAATGATGATGATACCTTCAATAGCTCATTCGAAAGGTCTTGGACTAAGCTTTAAGATGAGGTATCGTTCAATAAAATCCGTTGGTGGGAACATTAATTTTTGGGATGAAAAAAAGTAGGTCACCGCTGGATCACTAATAATATTTTGGAAAAAATTATGAGACATTGGGTTAGTCTTTGTCTTTGTTCTAAAAATGAGATGAGTCATCGTATGATAGGAATCTATATCTCATCTTAAAGGTCTTGGACTGAGCTTTAAGATGAGGTATCGTTCAATAAAATCTGTTGGCGGGAACATTAATTTTTGGGATGAAAAAAAGTATGTCACCGCTGGATCACTTAATTAAAACAAAAAAATTAATTTAAAAAATAAATGACCTTGACCTTTTATTTAAAAAAAAATTTTTTCCCGGGGGGGGGTATATGTGATCTGGCGGGGACACATCATACTACTATCACTGTAATTGAAGCTCCAGAATCCCACAACATCTCAATCTCAACATCATTTATCATCATCTTGCTCCATTCTCTTCCATCTGACGTCGCATACCTCATTCCCTCTGTTCTGTCATTCCGATTTTCTTCCTTTACAACCCCATTGACGAAATGTATGCAATAGAGTTCCTCGTGTTTTTTTCAGTTTCCACATCATGAATTGCATAATCATTAATTGATTCTCTTGTTTCTGCATCATCCGAGTAATTTCTTCCGTTTTCTTCGTCATGCACACAGGCTATCATTTTCTTGTTCTCATAGTTATGTTGGTCTTTCTTTCTTAATAAATAACAATCACGAAAATTATGCCCTCCCTTACCACATATCAAACATTTATCTTTTAGTGGACATTCATATCTTCTGTGCCCATATTCGCCACAGCAAAAACATTGGCCTGACTGTAATTCGCCGTTTCTTGGATCAGGAAGGCCTCTAGATCGATTGTATAATCTCTTGGCAATGTGTTTAAGCGAAACCGTTGGTGTCCTTCTCTGCACATTCCGTTCGACTGCATGATTCATTTCGTTATTTCTGCTAGACGAATTATCTGGTAAATTCTCTCTTCTGTAATTTCCTTGGCTTCTTAATACATTGGTGTTACTTCCATTTGTTTCTCTTGTAAACGTTTCTGAATTTCTTCTCCTTGTTGCTTCCGCGTAACTACTCTTCTTTATTACCATAATTTCTTCCGTCTTTTCTTTTGATTCCACTTTTTCGTAAATTTTGGCCAGTTGATTTCGTTCTTCTGCTGTCATCGATGGTTTCATTGTTAGAGCATCCTTTAATCTTCTGTCTCTGACGCGTCCAGTTATAATTTCATTGGCAATCTCATCTACCCTCATTCCTGAATTAATAACTTCACTCACTAATTTCAATACCCTGATTTCGAAGGTTGCATATCTCTCATTTTCCTCTTGTCTAATTGCAGCAAGTTCTTTAATCTTGTCTATAATAGTCAATTTAATTGTAAATGTTTCGGAAAACCACTCTTTAGCTGCTTTATCTGTTGTTTTTTCTGTTTTGAAATTTTTCCACAGTGTAGCCGCTTCATCGCAAAGGAGAAAATCGAATGCTTCTGTCCTCTTCAAATCATTCCTAGCGATCCAATCATCAATTGCCTGTATCCATTTTTCAGCTTCCTTGGTACACCTGCCGTCGTATCTTCTAATTTCCATATCCAAGAGTTCTTGTGCACGTTTCGGTAGTGCGTCTCTT
Source organism: Schmidtea polychroa (assembly GCA_959609185.1). NCBI lineage: Eukaryota > Metazoa > Platyhelminthes > Tricladida > Dugesiidae > Schmidtea > Schmidtea polychroa. Next base: position 76,495 of record CAUHTR010000023.1, on the reverse strand, counting down.
GCAGACTTTTTCCCTTCTCCTCGAGTCGTCATTGTGTGAACATTTTCGGCGTGGTCGCCAGTTACAACAATTGGTTCCATCTAAAGATTTATTAATATAAACACAGAGTGATCACTCTTAAATAGTAATGTATATTGCGTAATAACTAACACATTGTATCGAATTACGCAATATACTCTGAACTGTTCACATTTGGTCCTTGGCCTCTAATGTAATATCATTACTTATATGATTACTACGGAACACCCCATTATTTATTGAAAACAAATCCCACAAATTGTTTATTTTTAAATATAATTGAAATAAGCTCAACCTGCCTGATTAAAATATTTAACAATTCATTGAGAATTATATTTACAAAAATAATTATGTCATCTCTGATCAAGATTCACAAAATATGGTGTAGTTGTTATTAATTGAAAATACCCACTGTTTTCTAAAACTTCAAGATTGGTTGCTTCCTCTGCAAAAGCAAACACGCAATTCATGTCAACCTTGTACTGTTCGGTAACCAAAACAATAAACAACAAATATAGCCATCCAGTATTTTGAGGTTGTTTTGAAAATGAATGCATCCATTCTTTAAAAAAACAATACTATCCAAATAAAAATTAATTTTAAAATATTACTCTTTAATTCTATTTTTCGCAAAGGAAAAATTCCTAATCTCAAATCCAAACCCTAAATGTGTAACAAATAAAATGTAATTATTACATATATTTACTTGAACATCTGTGGCCAAATATTCAACATCCCAATTTTTTAAAGTGATGTTTAATGGAGGTTTTTCATTAAAATGTTTACTTACGACTAATAACAAATACGAATTTTCCTAAAATAGAGTTTTGAAAAAAATTGTGAAATAACCCTAGCGAAATCATTAAAATTATTTGGTTAAGTATTAAAAAATTTAAAAATATAAGATTTTTATAAAATATTTTATTTCAATGAACTAAAATTTTTATAAGATTTTTCATCGATTAAAAATTTATACTTTTTCAAAAAGCGAAATAAAATTATAATTATGATAAATGGATTTTCAACAATGTTATATTTGAAAATAAATATAAATTAAATTAATACAAAATTAATATTAATAATAAAAAGAATTTGTTTTAATTCATTAAAATAATTTCATTCACTTGAAAAAGGCAGTGCCGGAAATTTGTGAATATCAAAAACAACGATATATTTATTGATTCATAGTCAAGCTTTTTAATAAATACAATTTCTTTTAATTCATTGCAAAACCGATAAAAATTTGAAATTCGTGAAATAAATATTGATTCGTTTATTGTGTGGATTAGTTACTACACATCGACCTAAGTGTAAATAATTGGAAGCTCAGTATCATAAAATTGTTGACGGTTCTTATTAATTTAAAATTTGTTTTACTATAAATCTTTTATGACCATTTATTTAATAGTCATTGAAAGGGTAGAATTCACGTTTAAGTTAAAACTGGATATTGCTAATAAACATTTAAATTGTATATATCAGATTACATAAATTTTTATATAAATATTTAAATTAATAAATTAAAGTAAGTTTAAAATATAAAAATAAATTAAAATATATTAAATATTAAAATAAATTAAACCAGCATTGAAATCAGCATCAAAATTAAAATAATAAAAAAAAGCCTCGAACAGATTGTTTGAATATTACAAAAAAGCGCAGTTTTGTGAATAAAATAAATTTAGTAATTTTATTTGTTTAATTTATTAATTATGGAGATTGAGAATGAATTCGACGTTGTTGCGGCTAACATGGCGACCACGCCAACACACCTATTGATTAGCAGGTTGCTACCAGACAGATTCCACAGAGACGACGACCTGGAAGAATTCATCAAAGAATGCCAAATTTTTTTTAATATTACGAAAACATCTGTCAAGATGCAGATGATTCTGGTTACCACACTGTTGGATAAACCATTATACGATGAATATGAAAAAGCAGAAGGAAAAACATTTGAAGAGAAGCTCAGATCAGCATTTTCGAGGCCAAAATCATTATTCGAAGACTTAAAGGAAGCTCTAAATTATGAACAAGGATCCGATTCAGCAGACCGCTTTATCGAAAAAGTAGAGAAATTAACCAAAAGATTATTGCGACATGAGTGGAACGAAGAAGAAATTAAAAAGTGCCTACTCATGAATGGGGCTCGAGAGAAAAAAGTTAAAAAGGAAATAGAAATGCAAGAACTAAAGACGTCAGAAGAAATTAAAAGCACAATTAGAAAAGTTGAGAAAGTGAATAAAGCTATAAACCATGTTAACTCCATCCGACCTATAACATATATGAAACTCGTCAAAACCTACAGAGATGCCGTTCAAAGACCCGCACAGACAAATACGATGCCAATGTCAAAACCATTGGAAGCGACTAAGAACGTCGTATGCTGGACATGCCAAAAACCAGGTCATTTAAGCCGAGAATGTACTATGAAGAGGAGGATTCAGTGTTTTGGATGTGGATTATATGGACACGTACGCCGAGAATGTCCAAACATTCAGTGTAGGAGATGTCATCTACAAGGTCACAAAGAAACTGAATGCTATACAAACCTAGAAAGATTTAAGCCGAAATGAATCATTACGGAAGAAATAATGCAGCACACCGAAATAAAGGGGGCCGATTTCAACAGAACAATCAGTATAACAGAAGAGAGGTAGCAGCAATTGGAAATCAAGATGCAAACTATCAACTGAATTATTCAAGTGAAGCCGAAGAGAAATACGACGAAATGCAATACCCAAACGAGGAAGCCCCATCACAGGAGGCGATGATAGGAGCCATTTATTAGGTAATTTTGATTTTGATGAAAATGCTGGTTATAATAATGTAAATAATTTTTATAATGTAAATAATTTGAATAATGTAAATAATTTGAATAGTGTAGATAATTTTAATATTTTTAGTAGAGATTTATGTAATAATATGGATGATAAAACTAATTTTTAATGTTTATAAAAGTAGCAGTATAGATCATAGAAATGAAAACAGCAAAATAATGTGTAGCGATGAAAGAACAGGAGAAAAAGTATATAGTTTCCTAAAAAAGTCATTTGATATGAATGAAGATAAGATTGAGTGGATTAATGAAATTTCCAATAGTATAAAGAACAAAGTGGAACAAAATATATTTACGAAAGACGAATGGAAAGGACCTCGTATGACTTATCATAAAATGCAAGGTAGACCAAGTATAACACTTGAAATTCAGGGGCGCGGAATTGAGTGTCTGTTAGATACAGGAGCACGAGTTAATGTAATGTCTAAAGCAGTACTGGATAAATTGGACAAAGTCGAGATAATAAAAACAGATGAAATGCTAAGGTGTGCAAATGACAGTAAATTGGAGACTATAGGAAAAGTTCAAATTGAGATAAAGATAGGGAAGCTAACAAAAATAGTGACCTTTACCGTCGTACAAAACATTGTCCCAGATGTTATTGGGGGTATAGAATTACAGAAACAATTCGGTATTGAATTAAGATGGATTCAAGAAGGTGAAATGATATCTAACGAACGTATATGTGAAATTGATGCTAAATTTGGGAGGAATATTACAAATGAAGAAAGATTCCAACATGCGATGGAGAAGTTGAAAGTAAAAGAAGATAAATTGCTTGTAGAAATTATCAAGAGAAATAAATGTGTTTTCATGGCTGACAAGTGGGATGTTGGATGCACTGATTTAATTCAACATAAAATTGAAACAAATGGCGAACCAATAATGATAAAGCCCAGAAGACAGCCTATAAACTTGGAAGAGAAAATAAACATGGCTATTAAAAATCTGGAGGATAATAATATTATAAGGAAGTGTAATTCACCTTGGAATACCCCTTTAGTGTGCGTTTGGAAAAAGGAAAAGAAGGATATCAGACTCTGTTTGGATTTTAGACAACTTAACAAAATTACTGAAAGACAAGCGTTCCCGATGCCTAACGTTGACGAGATCTTAGATGCTTTGAATGGTACTAGATATTTTAGTTCTATTGACCTTGGAAACGCATACTATCAGGTGAAGTTGGATAGAGATTCACAGGAGGAAACAGCTTTTTCAACGAAAGAGGGACAATTCTGTTTCAACCGAATGCCGTTTGGCATCGCTGCAGCACCAGGAACCTTTCAAGAGCTCATGACGAAGATATTAAAGGATTTATGGAAAGACGGGGTAATGGTTTATCTGGACGATATATTAATTTTTACTAACACAATGGAAGAACACTATAAACTGCTGGAAAGAGTATTGCAGAAAATCGCAGAAGCTAAACTAAGAATTAATCCTGAAAAATGTCAAATACTGAAAAGCGAAGTGAAATTCTTAGGCCATATTATAAATAGAGACGGCATCCAAACGGATCAGAGCAAAATTGAAGCTATTCAATCATTTCAAAGGCCGAAATGTGTGAAACATTTAAGGAGTTTCTTGGGTATTTGCAACTATTATCGGAAATTTATTAAAGAATACGCAAAGAAGGCAAGAGCTTTAGAAAGTATATGTGGTAAAAATAGCGACAAAATAATATGGAATGAAAATTGTGAGCAGGCTTTTGAGAATATGAAGTTGGCATTAATAACCGCACCGATTTTGGTATTTCCTGATTTTAAGAAAGAATTCATACTGGATACGGATGCAAGTTTCGATACAATCGGCGCAGTCTTATCACAGAAGAATGACATGGGATATGAGCAAGTTATCGCTTATGGCTCACATGCGATGAATGACCACGAAAGAGGCTATTGTATTACAAGAAAGGAACTCCTGGCTATATATTATTTTTGTCGGCATTTCAATCACTATTTATATGGAAAAAGATTTACACTGCGTACAGATCATAAAGCAATAACATTTATGCTAACCACGAAGAAGCCAATTACAGCTCAATTCCAGACCTGGATAAACTATTTAAGTAGCCTTGATATAAAAATGGAATTTAGAAAGGGTACACTACATACTAACGCAGACATTTTATCGAGGAAAACGTGTGGCACATGTGTACAATGTCTTATGGAACACGATAATCCTAAAATGGGAGGAATGAAAACCAGAATGTTAAATATAATGACTGAAGACAAAGGAGAGGAATGGCAAATGAATAGTGATGAAATAGAGGAGATTAAAAATAAAATAAGAACGCAAAAGAGTGGAAGGTTTATAATAGAGGATAATATTATTTATACCAAAGATAAAAGAATATGGATACCAGAGAGCAAAAGAAGAGAAATGATTAACAAAATACATCTATTACTGTGCCATGCTGGAGTTGACAAAGTTATCAAATACATACAAAACAATTTTGATATGAGAGATCTAATAAAGGAAGTAAAAACGACAATATCAAATTGCGAATCGTGTCAAAAAGTTAAAGTTGTAACTACAAAGATGAAAGAGAAACCAAAAGTACTTGAAGCATCCGGACCCTTCGAGAAAATATATATGGACATATGTGGCCCAATGAAAGAAACATTTAACAGGAAAAGATACATTTGCGCAATAATCGACCATTACAGCAAATACATCTCGTTAACAGCTATAAATAAACAGGAAGAAGAGACAATTGGGAAGATATTGTTAAACAACTGGATTCTAAAATTTGGGGCACCCAAAGAACTACATGTAGATTGTGGGAAAACATTCGAAGCTAATAGCATAAAGAATATAAGCAAAAATGCAGGGTTCGAGATAGTGTATTCGAGTCCATATCATCATAATACGAATGGTATAATCGAAAGACAATTCCGGACAATAAGAGATTTTATTAATGCATCGCTGAAAGACGGAAATACAAAAGACTGGGCAGACCTTATCCCAGATATAGAATATACACTCAACGCAACCATTCAAAAAACAACGGGAGTAAGCCCAGCTGAAATTATTTTTGGTAGGTAGATTGATAGATCAAAATGGTATAATGATAGTAGAATCAACAGGAACGATATCGCATTGAAAATTGAAAGTAAAAGACAAAATGAGGAAACAACAACTGCAAGGAGGTTGGATATTGGAGACAAAGTGTTAATCAAACGAGAAATACGAAACAAGGATCAAGATAGATATGAAGGACCATACACGGTAACAAAACGAATACACGATCGCAGTTATATGCTGAGAGATAAAAGTGGGAAGTCTTTAACCAGGAATATTGAAAAGATTAAAGAATTTAAAGAAGGGGGATGAAAGGGTAGAATTCACGTTTAAGTTAAAACTGGATATTGCTAATAAACATTTAAATTGTATATATCAGATTACATAAATTTTTATATAAATATTTAAATTAATAAATTAAAGTAAGTTTAAAATATAAAAATAAATTAAAATATATTAAATATTAAAATAAATTAAACCAGCATTGAAATCAGCATCAAAATTAAAATAATAAAAAAAAGCCTCGAACAGATTGTTTGAATATTACAAAAAAGCGCAGTTTTGTGAATAAAACAAATTTAGTAATTTTATTTGTTTAATTTATTAATTATGGAGATTGAGAATGAATTCGACGTTGTTGCGGCTAACAGTCATTATTTTTATTAGGATGTTCATCCTGTAAAACATTAAAATCAGTTTTTGTTTCCATAAATTTTATTTCAGTAAATATCAAAATCAAATTATATCTTCTTAAAACTTTCTTATTTAAACAAATTTTCTACGAAGATATTTTTAATTAAAATATCTTCTTATTTTAAAAATTAATCTAAAATTTAATTTTTAAAATTTTCAATTTAAAAATTTCTTCATCATAAAACTTCCTCATAATTTTAGTTGAAAATTTTAAATGTTCAATAAATTAATAAATAAAATGAATACTTTTTCACACTTAATAAAAGCTGTGCCAAAATATTGTGAATTTTATATATTGTTTTGATCTATATTATAAATATTAATATGAAAATTACTGAATTAAAAAAAGATCGAAAGTGAAACCAAAAATAGATAAATGTGTTACTATTTTTTATTTATCTAGCAACCGCCCTATTGCAAATTGAAAATCTCTTAGAAATGGGAAAGTAGACAAAATTTGATATTCATGTTAATTGTTGAAAATAGCAACGAACGGTGAAAAAATTGTGATCCCTATAATAAGGTGACCATCTGCTGGTATTTTCAAGGGACAATATTGTATTTTCATCAAATGTCCCGTGTCTCGTTTTTGGCAAAATTTGTCCAGTATTTTTTAAAATGTTAGAATTTTTATACTTTTTCTTCCACTTTAAGCCAATTTTCCAAGGGGGTTGCAAATCAAAAATACCTACTAAGTTTTTCATTCAAATTTTAGCAAATTAAATTTTTTGGTAACTGAGATTGAAAAAGGTTACTACACTAAAATTATTAACGTTTAAAGTAACTTTATTTCAATTTTTCGAATTTTTTTACACAATTTGCAATATTTTATACTGAAATTGCCTTTTAATGTGTTGTTAATAATTTTAAATTGTTTATAGTCAATTATGAAAATAAAAGCTTCATTAAAAATGTTCATAAAAATTAAAAATTCTATTTTCAGCATTAAAAATAGTCTTTTAACATTAGTAATTGTTATTTTATGTCCAAAAAATGGTAACAGGACAATTACCCCCCGGACAATTCCCCCCGGACGATTACCCCCGGACAATTACCCCCGGACAAAAAACCCCCCAGGACAATAACCCCCCGTGCTAAAAAAATATAGATTAAAATATTTATTATATTAAAAAAAACATATTTTTATAAAAAAACAATATAAAAAACCAAAAAATATTAAATTTGAATATAAATTTAATTAAAAGGATAAATTATACGCTATTCCACGTAGATAGTCTATAATGCTGCGATCACGGTAGCTACGGACTATTGAAAGTATTCTTATATTTGCATCTGCATACTTCTTTCTCGACGTCTGGGATGAATGACCGGCCAGCATTTGAGCACAGTGCAATTGTTGCAGAGCTTGTTCTCTTTGGATAAATGAAATAAATTTCCAAATGGTAGGATGGTAACTTCCTACGTTGGACTGAAAACTTCTATGCCATCCTTCCACTGCATTATTAGTTTTTGGTAATTCATATTCGGCTCTTTGGTGCATATTCCACATGTCTATGTTATAAGTGGATTGACGTCGTCCACGCCGTTGTGGTCTGCCTATATAAAAATCTTCAAAATAATCTGCAATTGGTAAAACGTTCGCAGGAAGCAATTCGGCCAATGCTTCAAAAGCGCCGACTACATCTTCTGGAGGGACAAATGCTAGTGCTGGAATCATCCGTATTTTTAATGCGAATTCAGAATCTTCCTGGTAACGCTGTTGAAGACCGTTTTCTTGAATCTTGCGGTAGATGTTCTGGCTTAGATGAAAGAAACATCCTTTTATTTGGCTGTCAGGAAATACTGTCTTCAAACTATTTATAACTGCCAATTCAAAATCAACCATAATGCTTCTGGGCTTCAAGTTGACATTAAGAATACTTAATTGTTGAAAAAGTTCTTTATACGTATCTTGTCTTTTGTTCTGCAGTAATGCGTAAACACAAGGAATACATCGCCCATTAGCTAATGCGTGAACTGTATATAGCTGCGTAAAAAGCATAGGAGCTGTTTTAAAAGTTCCATCCATAAACCAGTGAAATGTTGATTCCAAAAGTTTTAAATTGTTATCTGTTCCAAATATCAACATTCTATTATTACTATCTGTACCAGAATCAAACAGAAGAAAATTCTGGCCATCAGTTGTTACTTTATAACGTTCAGGAATTACGATTGCGTCAACATTCAGTGGCACTGGTAAAGGGTTGTTGACAACTTGACGCTGACGTCTAATATTACGACGTAAATGATGTAATGTTGTCAGCTTTGCTTTTGCACTTTCACTTATTGTAGAAACAGATTGCGTAATTATCTGCTGAGGCGTTTCTTCAGTTTCTTCTGCTAATCTTTTCATTTTTTGAACTGATTTCAGCACTTCCTTTTGTGCTGGATCTGGACCATGAGAATGGTCATTAAAGCGCCCCACAATATCTTCACCACGAACTTTAATTTTTGCTTTGCACTCAGCCTTGTTACGCCTTTTTTCACATTCAAATGAGACAACCCCATTAGCCAAATTTTTCTGCTTCACATATATATAACCTTCGAAAACTACTTTTTCCGCTCCTCTATTTGATTTCAGAAATTCCATATTTAATTTTAATCGATGGTCTATAATATTGAATATTTATTTTTTTTTAAAAATCACTCTAAGTCACCACTTATCCACTCGAAATAGTATGTTATGAGTATTTTATTTATTTAAATGTCCGGGGGTAAATGTCCTAGAAGCGGTTATTATCCGGGGGTTATTGTCCTGGGGGGTTATTGTCCTGGGGGGTTTTTTGTCCGGGGGTAATTGTCCGGGGGTAATCGTCCGGGGGGAATTGTCCGGGGGGAATTGTCCGGGCGGTAAATGTCTTAGAAGCCCAAAAAATAGGGACCCTATTTCATGTTTTATTATGATAACTGAAATTCTATCTGAACTAAATCTTTTATTTAAAACATTGGTCAATAAATATGAATGACACTGCATATTTGAGTTAGGAGACAAATGTGAAACAATACCAAAAATTATTAGTGAAAACATTCTGAAATTATTCTAATATTTATAATTTGATCATTGATAATATTGATATACATAAAATGCATTATTCTTTTACACTAAGAAATCAATAATCATTTCTTATGTAATTGGTCTCCTGATTCTGAAAATGTCCTCAAATTTATTATAGTAAGTCGCATTTGTTTACCAAATACTCAAACATGTTTCCTCTTTTTGGTCACATAAAAATTCGAAAATTTATCTAAAAAGACAATATGAAACATATGAAAGCAATCAGTATTTGACAAGTAAAGTTAAAGGATGTGGGTTTGGGATTAAAATTTGCAAGAAAATTTGCAAGCGTATTGAAATATTTTTATAAGAGGATAGCTAAGAGGTCATAGAGTCAAGGCAAAAATTACCATTCAAATATTTTCTTGGGTTAATTAATAATTAATTATATGGACATGGATATCGATTTAATTTTATATGGTTAGACTATAAAAGGAGATCTAGAAATGTGAAATATGACGTTATATGATTTTACCGTTTCCGCTGGCAATATGTATGTATCCTAAATTGAGAATTTAATGCTTACACATTATCGCAAGTAGAACAATGTCCTTCATTGAAGACTTCTTTCTATTAGAGTAAAATTAGTGTTAGATGAGAGGGGCAATCCCATAAACACATTTGTCCTAACAAGTGATTATAGGACTGGGCCCAAGAAATATACATATAAACTAAATATGCAATTAAATTCCAACAAGCAAACATTTTCAACGATTACATCGAAACAAACGCTAAATGCCAAGCTGAATAAAATAATAGTGAATATTCTTGAATAAAAAGTAGGATGTTAAAACTTTTATTTTTTGTTTTAAAATGTTTTATAATTTAAAAAATGAAATGGAAAGAATGAATGTGTTAAAAATTTAGAAAATATAAAATTGATAGTTAATTGTCGCTATTTCTTTTTATTATTAATTTATTAATTTATTGGAATATAAATCAAAAACTACAATGCCTGGACAAGGAAAGATGGTGAAAGGCTAGGGGAAAGTGGAGGCGCAATACTAACTAAAGTTAATAGTCGAAGTTCAAGGGCAGAATTACAGTTTCCAGTAGGCCGTATTCATTGACAACTTCGTATAAGAAACTATGCTGAATGAATTGGTTCTGGAGCACCTGTATATTTGAAAGGCGTTTTTGAATATATAACAGCTGAACCATTACTAGTCAATTCCAACACTTCTGCTGCTGAGGTGTTGGAATTGGCTAGAAAACTAGAATTATATTTTCCGTTATTTGCAATTGGCTATTCGAAACCACGTAGATTTTACTCACAATTTACCAATATTGGAACTTATTGGAACTAAATATCTTAGATAAAGATTATTATAAGCTATGGAAATAACAATCTTTTCAGTAAAATTGCAGAGAATCTGAAAAACGAATGAATTAAAGACTGTAATACATATTTTAAACTGATTACATGTTTCAAACTCTATGTTTAAGAAGACATTAAAAATTTGCAATGATTAGTTGTAGTCATGTTAAACACAGACGTGTGTTTAGAAAACCCTAGTTACATTGGTCAAACTTTACTGGATTTATCCTAACTTAGAATGTATCAGCTACACTAAGAAGAGTTACAAAAATACTATAACGACTTCAACTTTTTGTGACTACAATGTTTAGGGATAATTTACATGATACTTCAAATTATGATCCAAAACATTTCTTTGTATTCAATGAACCTTATTCTTGAAGTTCAAAGACGAGAATAAAGGGCATAAATTTAAGAAGTTGGTGTTTAAGTATGTTTTGAGTGATAACAAAAGTACTAAGGATAAAGAGGTAACATTGAAGGGAGCTGACATAACGCAGCTAGAAAAATAATCAAACTTTTAATGTATCTAATTTTGAATAACCAGCAAAAATCATCGGTTGTTTAGAGTAAAAACTGTAAAAGATCTTTCATTAACGCAAATAATAAAAGAAACTGATTAAAACCCAATGTAAGTTTATCATATTGGTATTATAGGGAATGTAACTGGGTTATCCAAGTGTTTCAATTCCAAAAGCCTCCCGGTATACAAACTTATTAAATAAAGATTTGAATTACATTTTTTTGTTTTTAATACATTTTGTATATTGTTCTTTTTTGATATAATAATAATGAAGAAAATAAAATTAATAAATAAAAATAGACTAATTAAAAAATTAATCAAATGCAAATAAAGTATTGTTCTATTATAATAAATAAAATTTGCATACAAACTGGTTCAGACAAGACATAGTATTCATGTCATTTAATAAAAATAAGAAGATCCAACACGGGTCGCTTTATAGTCAACATATAAATTATTCAACTTATAAATAACTAGTCAGTTTTATTACTATTTTTTTAAATGCTTGCTATGATGGCAAGTAACCATATGAGAAACTTTCTTAAACTAGTAATAATCTGACCTTACCTAAATAATCAAAACGATAACACACTTCTCTTTAAATTTGTCGAATCCGATCACTAGATCTTTGAAATAGTAAATCGATTTCCCATTTCACGTCTATTGGATATATATATTAATTTTTTTTCAATTATTTGGCTTTAAATCCAAATTTCTTTTTATTGACAATTTATTATGAAAACATATTACATTCATTACAAATGAAAAGCCTGAGTCACATAGATCATACACACCTGTATGGAAGTTAGACACAATCACAATTTAATGAATTGATTGGTTGAACGCGTAGTTATAAATTACTATGACAAATCGAATCATTATCCTAATTTAAATATGCAATCTGTATTTAACTTTAAGCAAACTAGCCAGGTAAAGAAAATAATTAATCTAAGAAAACTTTAATTAAGAATGCTCTATTGAAGAAAAATAGTTTATTCAGATGTTTTATCATATTTTTAAAAAAGAAAATAGAGTTCAAATTCACAAATTTAGTCAAATGGTTTTAGTCATTATAATCCAAAATAATTGAAAATTTGCTACCGTATTTCCCCAATAATAAGACCTAGCATGAATTTTTTCAATAGCTATTTAGTTTTAAATAGTATTAAGCAAAATGAATAAGATGATATGCTATAATGAAAATTGTAAGGAATAAGTTAAATAAAGCTTAACTTGGTATTTCCGTGTTATCTTACCCCCAAAAATTAAATTAAAAAAGAACACAATTATTATATTTATTTTCTAAATCACAGTTACAAACTCAGCAAATGTTTGTAAAGAGTTTGTAAATGGTCATTCAGGTGGCCAGGAAACCACAATGTGTCGAATAGTGTCGAACACATCGGAACTGTTGCTTAGAACACGTTTGCGCCACACAAACTCACATAATCACATAAATCACAGATAGCCTTAATAAATTCATGTTCAATAATGCTCAATAACGTCATCAATAATGTATTCTCTCATTTTTTATATTGTTATTTTAATTGTATTTTATAATTTAATTTTTGGAGGTAGGATAACACGGAAGTACCCTTAACTTAATTAATTAACTAATTTAAATATTGTGCATTAATTAATTTAGAATTTCATAAGTATGATATGTATATAATAATTTTAAATATTATATTAATAATTAAAATGTAAGTATAATTATAAATTAAATATATAATTTAAATTAGTTGAATGATATTTTCTTGCTCAAGATATTGATGGCGTAAAACAATCCTCTTGTTTGAATATTGTGAACAAGAATAAATATTTGAATTTTAAATCTTTAATTAATTTAAATGGATACAATTAATACTCGATCCACAGTCTAATAAAAATATTATATTATTATTGTTATTATTGTTATTATTATTATTATTATTATTATTATTATTATTATTATTATTATTATTATTATTATTATTATTATTATTATTATTATTATTATTATTATTATTATTATTATTATTATTATTATTATTATTATTATTATTATTATTATTATTATTATTATTATTATTATTATTATTATTATTATTATTATTATTATTATTATTATTATTATTATTATTATTATTATTATCATCCTGTAAAACATTAAAATCAGTTTTTGTTTCCATAAATTTTATTTCAATAAATATCAAAATCAAATTATAACTTCTTTAATCTTTCTTATTTAAACAAATTTTCTACGAAGATATTTTTAATTAAAATATCTTCATATTTTGTTTTTTTAAAAATTAGTCTAAACTTTAATTTTTAAAATTTTCAATTTAAAAATTTCTTCATCATAAAACTTCCTCATAATTATTATTATTATTATTATTATTATTATTATTATTATTATTATTATTATTATTATTATTATTATTATTATTATTATTACTGAATATTATAATAATATCACTGAAATATTTAATTAAATACTCAAAGCAAATATTCAATTCCATTATAGAAAACCCTATAATATATAATAAAATTCATAAAATTACCTCAATAGCTGATGGCATTACCAATGTATTTGGCATCCCGTTGCCAGAAAGATAAATTTTTAAGTCGTCCAGACCTATTACAGAGCATGATGGTAGAGAACTCATGAGTATGGAATAACAAGAATTTCGACACTTTACATTTTTTATAAAATATTCTAAAATAATAATAAACAAATAAATAATTAATTTAATTTAATATTTTTTTATTTTGTAATTCAAAAATTCATTATTCCATTATATCGTCAAAGAACGTTTTATCATTTGTACCATCCTTCCTACAAGTATATTAAAACAGACATGCTCTTGTTGGGTTTCAACGACAGATACGCCCATCTTGTTGAGCTATTGCACAATTTCTTTTGATATGAATGCCTTAGCATTGTCTGTAACTACTTCGAGTTGTACACCAAATCTGACAAAGACTGATTGTATTATCTTGTGAGCGGTTGTGGTTGACTGACCGAAAGTGTTTGGCCAACCATCAACAATAAGATATTTCCAATATTTGGTAGAAATGGCCAATTAAAATGAATGCCTTCAATAGGCTTTTCAGCTAATTCCTATAAATGTCTAACACTTTCAGTATTAGCTTTTGGACTACTTTTACAAATATTACAATTTCTTACAAATGAATTGATATCTTTATCCATACCGAACCATCATACACAGAGTTTCAGTAGTAATTTGGTAGTCAACATAACAAAGTGTAAGCTATGTACAGTCGATATTAGTTTTTCTCTAAGAACCGTTTGAATAACAGGTCCTGTTCCTAGAACAATTACTTGGTTCTAAATGAGAAGTGTTGTTTGATTTTTTTATTTTCTGTTTCTATTTGGCAGAAATTTTACCAATTACCCCTTTGTATCGTCTGCGAATACCTCTGTCGACGTATCATGTACAAGGCCTTTTCAACTATCACCGCACTCATAGCTGCAGTAAATTCCTTATTATATTCATCCCAGTCCATAAAGTGTGAATCTGAATTTTCAAAAGTTAATCGACTATGCGCGTCCGCATGGATAATATCATGACCCTTCATATATTGAATATCGTGATCAAATCAAATTATTGAAATGTCCCAGCGCAGTATTCTTGTACTGGTATGCTTTGGTAAAGCTGCATTCTGAACATTCTGCATTCTGGCATTACTGAAAATTGGTTTTGTATCTTAAACTCATAGACGGCGTAATGTATACTACCCAATGTAATATAGTAATTTTTATGTGTGCATGGTTAATGTGAGTCATTAAGATATATCTTCCAGATAATCAGAAGTGTTTATCTGATTACACTACTTGCACTTCTTGAAGTTCATAACGAGTTTCATAGTTGATCAGTAAAGAAAGAGTACCAATGATTCTTAGAACTGTGACGTCATAACTCATTAAGGGTATTCATTACCCTTGATTTTGATGACTTTGAACAGTTTAACGAATTCTAGTAATTCTTTATTCTGATATATTTACAACACATTATCCACAAATATTTAGTAAGAAATAATTTTATAATATTAAACCTGGACTTCATATTTATTCAAAAACTTGACTATGAATCAGTAAATATATCGATGTTTTTTTGATATTCACAAATTTTCGGCACTATCTTTTCAAGTGACTTTGATTATATATAGTCATCATTTGGATTCAAAAATCAAAAAATTCGTCTAACTAACTTACCACAAGTTGAAGGTATTTTACATTTTGAAATAAAGACGGTGTTCTTATAATTAATAAAACACCAGGAGTAAGTTTTAAGTGAAGGTGATCGACAATAATTTTTTGATTTATATGGAGAGTTATAAATGAAATTTTCATTTAAAAGACTGTATTTGTATTTATAAATGGCCTCAGTCCAGTATAAGCAGGGATTCGAATTTTCATCAACTGATATAGTTCCAAAATATTGAAACAATTTGCTATTAGGACCAATACATTGCTTAGGAATTGGTGGATTAGCTACAATAAGAATATGTACGTTGTTAATTTTCTTATTTTTTATATATGAATATATCAAAACTCATCAAAAACATTAGTTCTCAATTGCTATGTGCTATATCCGAAACCAGTGTTACTCAACCCAAAACGTATCTCGGACCAAAAATCTATTTATTCTTTGTACGTGGACCTATTTTATTTTTTCGCGGCCCAAAATATAAATTTTAATATTCTGTTCAACGGGATATTAAAAAACTATATTTGTAATACGCTTACGCGAATCAATTTTATTTTTTCGGGGCCCAATATTTGGTCGTGTACCAACGGTTAAGAAACACTGTCCTAAAGTGCCAACTAAATTTGTATTTTGTCAATATAAAATTATTAATATAAAATTACTTCACAATTATTAATTTCATATAATAATAATAATTTCAAAAGGATAGTTTGAAAGTCTATAGACCTTAACACAAATTATTCTGACTCTAACAGAAATATAATCTTATGAAAATATAAATGTGCGTAAAATGAAAGTAACAACTGAACTCTTTTAATTACAAAATACTTTATTAAATTAAATAAAATTACAATATATAATGTGCACAAATTTAGAAAGATAACGAGATCGTGATCGAATGGATCCCTGTTGAAAAGTTTGTAAGGGCTATATATCCTCTAATTCGACGGAATAAGCTACATTGTGTTATAAAGAGAAGTGAAACTTGAGAATAATTTTGGAGCAACCCAGATGCCACGAAATTGATCAATAATAATTTATCCTAATCTTGATAAACAAAATATTTGACTCCTGATCACATTTCTGAAGAAAGTCTTTACGTGCAACAAAGCTTCGTTTACATAATTCTCAATGATAATTAACGAAACAAAAAAAAGAATTAACGACATTTGTTTCTGTTACAATCTAGGAAAGTAATCACAGTATAGAGAGAAATTTGATGCACGACAGATGAAAGAAATATCCCAAAAAAGTAAAATATTGAATCAAAAAGTTCACTCTCTTTTACCAACATGAAAATCAAATCCTGCTATTATCCCTTAATTGCAAAACAGGAGAAATAAATAGGTTACAAAGAACCAATTTTCAAACTATACTTGTGTTGGAAGATGGGAGAATAACGAAGATTATAAAATTAAAATATTATATAATACGGTCCAATAAATACAGGATCAATATATACACATTGCAAAGGATGATCACAAATTATAATCTATTCAAAATCCTGATAATCTGAACTTAATTGAATTAACAATTGATTTTGTATCTTATTAATTAATTTTTGTTTATTTTATTGTTGTATTTTTAACATCAAATTAAGAAAATAGGAAAAATGAATTAAAGAGATACTATAATAAATGGAAACCGACCCCCCATACAAATATTATTATTTATTAATTTTAACGTCCTCTAGAGGCTACGAGTCTATTTCTTGTTTTTGAACGCTTGGCGTCATTCAACACTGAAAAAATCATTTTTAAATGAATTGTGTTTGTTTGATACTTATGAAATGTTAAAGCACTCCAAGTGTTGTTGGAGTAAATAATAATAATAATAATAATAATAATAATAATAATAATAATAATAATGATGATAATAATAATAATAATAATAATAATAATAATAATAATAATAATAATAATAATAATAATAATAATAATAATAATAATAATAATAATAATAATAATAATAATAATAATAATAATAATAATAATGATAATAATAATAATGATAATAATAATAATAACAAAAATGAGCAAAAATAATTTAAAATGAAATACCGATATAATCATTGCAATATTGATAATTGTAATTGATACTTGGATAGCTATGACTGATAGTTTGTTTTAATGAATAGAAAATACATAACAAAAAAATCGCACCAAGTTGAATTAAAATCCATGGTCATACACCAAATAATACAAAATAAAATACACAATACATTGAGGATAAATAAAACACGTATAATAAAATAATAATAAATAAAATAATAAGTAATAAATTAATTGATAATATGAAAATGTTTTAAATAAATAAATTTAAAATTGAATCTAAAATATCAAGTAAACTGATAAAATGATAAAAAAAAATAAAATAAAAGTAGTAAAATTATGTAAATTAAAAATTTATAAAACTAAATTGTTTAAATCAATAAAAACTAAAATAAAACTAAAAATTTTATTTAAATTGTAAAATTTATAAAACTAAATCGTAAAAATTAATAAAAATAAAAAATTTTTTTGATTAATTAAATACTGATTGAAAATTCAGTTAAACAACTAGTTTTAACCTGAAATCAACTTTCTTTTGCAGACATTGCTAGGCGCTCTCAGTTTTCAGTTCATGCCCGCGCGTTAAGTTAAATTGGATTTTGGTAATTTTATGCAAATTATGAAAATTTATGTAATTTTATGTAAAATAATGTACTGTCATATTTTAATAAAACTTTAATGTTAATTTAGTTTAGTTATTTTTTTTGTTTGGTTCCTTATCATGGTTTATTTTGTTTTTTGAATAATACTTACAATCGACAAGAATGTTATTGGATTCGATTTTTCTGCTTTAATGTCCCCAGATTGAAAAAAATGTTTGTGAACCGATGTCACTCGTGCTGTTGGCCAACAGATGTTTCGCCAGTTTGGCACATCGTTTTATAGGATATAGTTAGGGAAAAGGTCGATGAGAAATAAAGAGTCATTTTGGACAGTTTGGAGCCTTGTAATCGCACTTTTAAAAATAGGAAATTGTTTTTAAATAACAAACGTATAATTAGAGTATATTAGGGTAGATTTGACAGTAATTTAAATAAAATGGGTCGTTTTTTAAATTGAAATCAAAAATAGCAATTGAATAATATTATTGTTAGCATAAATAATAAATACAAATAATTAATAATAATTATATTACGTTTAGAAGAAATGGGTATACGAAAAGTTAGAAATCCAACACCAATTCAAAAAGTTGGAATTTGTGAATTTCTCGAATTATATGAATAGTTGTACAGAAAAGAGATTAGAAGGAGAAGGAGAAGAGGAGAGAAAGAGAGAGAACCTAAACCAAGTGTAATTTTATTGATTCAATTCAATCAGTTCGAAGTTCAATTAACCAATCTAATTATTTAATTTCTGAGTTCAAAAGATTGCTTTTTGGAGTAATATTTTCTCGTCGAATTTAGAAAATGAAAAGCTATTAGCAATTTAAAATTGTTGATATTTTACTTTCATTCAAATATTATGTCTTTTCAATATTATTTTATCTTGGTCATAGTTTTAACCTTTATAATTTGAGAGAAAATAGATAGACCACGTATCAAAAAATATCTCTGAATTAATAGAATCTTGTAAATTTCGGGACATTCCACAAATCCTGTTTTATTCACCTTATACAGAGTTGTTATTAACTGCAAGTACTAGCTTTCGTGTCTTAGGAATGCCCTATGATAGTTTGAATTTATAAGCCAAGTGAGCGACACATCTTTTTGTGCACTTTTTTTTATGAACACATCTTTTTGTATTGAAAAAATTGTTATTGTTGTACACATAAATAAATTATTCTAAATCATATTGTTAATTTATTTATTTTCTCGCAACACCCTTTCCTACAATATCTATTTGAGTCAGGTATTTAACTGTGTTAATCGTATTCCCACAATTGCATATTCAATCAATATCAATTATTTCCAAAAATTGAGCAAGTTTACAGTGGCAGCTCGAGTATATAAGCAATGCAAGCATTGCTTCCACTTCAAATTTGAGAAATTCTATATTTTAAATTTTTAATATCTTTTCAAAAGAGCTTTTGGCTACTAAAGACAATTTTCATGATTTAGTAATTAAAGAATTTTGTAGAAAAACAAGAAGAATTGAGCTTTTACATAAATAAAAATTTTTTTATTGCTTTCACAAAATATTTGCGTACGAGCCGCCACTGCAAGTTTACCAAAGATGAACTACTCAACTCACATTTAAAACTGTTGATTCCTTGGAAAGAAATAACTATTTTTACTTTAACACAATGTTCAATATTCACTCGATTTTTTCGCCTTTATCAAACAGTTATTTCCTCTTTTATTGCTTGGTATCGCACTCAGTTATCGACTAAATCCCAAAAATTGAAAGGATGCGCTTTAAGGTAAAAATTAAACTATCTCCTTCCAATAGTGGTTCCTGGTAAGAAGTAAATTATTGATCTACATTAGACGAAAAGTATTTACTGAGCTATAAAGAAAATTTTATTATCCAATTGAGCCTCAATCCGAAAGGCACCCACTGATTGTGTCATATTCAGGATTATCGACAAATTATTTTGAATAATTAATTAATTAGTTAATTGGGTTTAATTTTTTTATAATACCTGTACCTAGAGAGTTTCCATAAATTTTTAATTATTATATTCGTCTTTAAATTTTTATTTGCTCATAAGGCCACTCATACTTTTATCTTCCTGAAAATATTGATGTTTAATTTTTATTAATTTTTAATTAGTTATATTCTTAATTTGAATTTTAGGTTCCAAATGCTTTGCATTTGAATCTTTGCATGATCTATTAATATTCGTATCTATTTGTCGAAAATTATTTATAAAAAATACAATTAAAATAAATAAATAAGCCCTAAAACCAACAAGAGGAGTGAGGGGAAAAGAAAGAAAAGAAGAAAATTTCGTATTTGAGTGAAAAGGTCGAAATTTAGGTTGAAAATAATGATATTAGTAAGCAAATTAATAATAATAATAATAATAATAATAATAATAATAATAATAATAATAATAATAATAATAATAATAATAATAATAATAATAATAATAATTATAATAATAATAATAATAATAATAATAATAATAATAATAATAATAATAATAATAATAATAATAATAATAATAATAATAATAATAATAATAATAATAATAATAATAATAATAATAATAATAATAATAATAATAATAATAATAATAATAATAATAATAATAATAATGTAAAATAGAAAAAAGAATACCGAATACTTTAAATTGGCATATTTCATTTGTGTTGAATTTCAGAGAGGAAGAAGATATCCGAATGTATTTAAATTTACTCATACATTTAAACAATTCTACATTAGAAAGTTCACTTTGTGACTGATAAAACGCTGCGCATATTATCCAAATTACAGAGTTCACAGAAGTTTCAATAAAAAAATATTCTGCTCTTTTGGAATATAAAATCACTGCAATAGCGTCTATCGTATATGGAAAAGTCAACGTAAACCAAGGATTCGTAGAAACTTGGTATGGTGATTTGCAGTCGTCCTTGTTGTTTACAATCTTTTCACAACCAGGTGGATGACATTGCGAAAATGATGACACTAACACTACAATCATATAAAACATATTATATATTATATTTGTTATTTTGCAAAAATAATCACTGATGTAAAGTTATTTTGTTATCTGGTGAATAAAGTAGTTTACAGTTATGTTTTCAAGAGTGAATCGTTAAATAAAAATGTTAGATTTTAAATTTATTTATTTGAGTTAATAGTTTTTGAATAGATTTGATAAATCATTGAAAATATTTGTTGGAAAATATGTTGTTAGTTTTCAAATAAAAATGAATATAATTGAATGATATTTTGAAAATGATAGTGATTGACTGAACTCGATGGCATCAGTATTGGTAGGATTTTTTAATAGTAAAGTAAAAATTAATAAAATTATTCATTCTTGATTAAAATACAGGAAATGATTGTAAAAAAGGAAGTACCAGTAAATATTTAAATTAAAATTCTGCAAAACAGCCAAAAAATATTATATGAAAAGGTATGAATAACTAAATAATATGAATGTAATGATTTGTTGTATCTTTTTTTAATTTTTGAATTGTAATTAAGATTTGTGATATACTGTTATTTTTATCATTATGTACATGACAAAAAAAATAAAAAAAACTATATAGTGTAATTTACTATAGTAAATTATTACTATAGAAAATTACAAAAAAAGTACAAATAAAAAATCCATAAAAATTAATTAAAAGAAAAAATTATCAAGACAACGAAATTTCAAGCCAAAACTCAACTTAGAAAACTCAAAAGAAAACTCAACCTAAACTATTCGGAAAACAAATTTAGAAAATAAATTATAATCTTGCATCTAACTACTGTATTATTCAATCATCAATCGAACTAAAGAGTCAAAAGAAAACTCAACCCAAACTATTCGGAAAATAAGTTTGGGAAACAAATTATAATCTCATATCAAACTATTATCCCACTCAAGTTTTCGAGGATAATCTAAAACCATTGGTTACAATAATTTCGGTATTGGTTGTTATGCAGAAGACAATTCCAATAAAACCAAGCATCCTTTATCCACTACTGAATAAGAGAAAATTAAATAACAGAAATCTACCCGTTCGTAGGAAGCTAATTATAAGTCAGTTACAGTTAAGATCTAAAAGGTACATTCCGCAACAGAAGACTTGCCTATTGAACTATAAAATATATTTTTATTAATAAGTGTTAATATTATTATCATCGTTGCATATTGTTTATTAATTTACATACAAACACACCAGCTGTCCCGAGACAGTTTTTTTATAGGTGACTCGGCTGGGTCCTACAATCTTCCTCCAGTATAATAATATTAAACCATAACAATAACATAATAATAATACACAATTATAACACTTATATATTTAGGAATCCTAATAATGAATAACAAAATAACTTTAAATTCTAGACATTTAGGTAAATATTCATTAAATATGAATCGTTTAAGATTGTAATTCAAGTTAATCAAAAAAAGAATTTTCTTATAAAATCTGGTAAATAATTTATTTAGATTGAATAGCTAAATTGAGATGAATTAATTATAAGGAAAATAATTTCTAAAGGGTAAACATTTATCACATGTATAATAAGCTTAATTGGCTGATCCAGATCAAAATATCACCACTGGAAACCAACTCTACATAATAACAAACACCAAACAAAGTAATCAACTTATAATTATCGAGAATGTACTAAGTACAAGACCTAATATGCAATTTTGATTGATTGATTGCACAAAGTATTCAGAAAAAGCAATATGAATTCATTTACAATTAACTTATTAAAGTCATCAATTTATCTTGGAAATTCATAAGTGATAATCATTAAAATATTTCCCAAATAGATCGATATAACCCTTTAATCATCACATAAAATCAGAGAGTAACCCAGTTCCCTAAATACATTACTCTAAATAATAATATAATAATTATTCAACTTGTCATCGATAAAAAAGCGAATTGATGATCCCTTTAAAATCATTAAAAAGGGATCAAATTTACCTAAAATATTATAATATCAAACTGAAAAGATTTATTAAAATCCCCTTAAGTGACAATTATTCTATATTCTATCCCTTTACCTTTGATATTATCTCTAAAGGTCATATATCTAACCAATGAGATAAATGTGAATAATTTTCTATTTTATCCCTTTAAATATCGATATTTAACCGACTATATCTCTTAATTTTCCTAAAAATATTTACCTTCTCTAACCCAGTTATTACTGAAACTTTTTTTTCTTATATTTGATAATATTTTTATCAAACGTGCTGTCGGTACAAAAGCCCAAAATGGCAACTAATACAAAAAATATACATTGTCATTGCTACCATCTAGTGTCGCCATAATCAAAAATTGCATCAAAAATAATGTTCTCATATGATAAAATATTTTCTGATAAATCAATTGTTGTTCCAGCTGATTTTCAATATTTGGAATTGAAAGGTTCATGGAAATATTCTTAAATGAAAATATAATTATCAAGGGAAATCATTTTGTCAATTTCAACTCGATAAAATTTATCCTATCACTAAATTACTATTAAAATCCTAATTATGAATTACCTATCATTAAAATTAATTTTTATTCAAAATAAATCCTAAAACCAAAGTAATCTATTAAATCTATTAAATATACAGTAAATTATCAAAATATTTATAGCTACTAAAAAGTGAAATTTATCTTAGATTAAAACCATAAACTCGTAAATTTTTAAATATTCATGCAGTCAGTATAAAAGTCACAAAAATGATAGAAATTCACTTAAATATTTACTAAATATCTCCTAAAACCTGCTAATATTGTCACTAAAAATAATCAAAATGTTAAATAGTTTGTAATATTTTATAAAATTGTGTATATAATTTTAAATTTATTGTTTAAAATGTTCACTCTCCTAGATCATAGATAGCTACAAAAATAATAATTATTAAATTATTTAAGTAACTGCAGTATGGAACTTTGCAATATCTTTTGGGGTTTTTATATTCAATAGTATAGCACCAAGGCCCTTTTTTATCATTATCGAAATTTCGGCAAAAGTTTTTATGTTGAACTAGTTCCTCCTCAGTCCCGTAATTTTTTATAACTGTATAAATGTTATATAATTCCATCCAGTATTGACAGTCTTGACCATTACTGGCTCTCGTTAAGTATCCATTGTATCTTATGTGTACGTCATTGATTAGGCAATTGATTGAATTTTCTGAAATAATAATAATAATTATTATTATTATTATTATTTAGAACAATAAATGCTGCTACCAAGAAATCATCACTTTATATTATTATTATTATTATTATTATTATTATTATTATTATTATTATTATTATTATTATTATTATTATTATTATTATTATTATTATTATTATTATTATTATTATTTTTAATCAAAGAAAGATGGCAAAGTTTTATTAATTGAAAATAGCTAAATTAGTATATTAAAATATAACATTGCTATATATTTCGACTTTTTAACAGTCTTATTCAGGCTAGGAATCATATTAAGAACAATTACTAAGATTGTTCAAACAAATTAACAAATAATAATCGTAATCAAACTGTATCAAAACTAAAAAATATTTTAATAAATTTTTTCTTATTTTAAAAATAAGTATTTTGAATATTAATTATAGGATTTAAAGATCTAATTAGTTACTTGTTCCCAGTAATTACTCAAATTTTTTGAAAGATCTTAAAATCAGAAATACTTATTTTTTACTGATATACTTCCTAAAATGGTCACTAATGTGGGTAAATCTATTCCATCGGCGATGCTCAATACTTCGAGTGTAGAGATGACGGGCAGTCTGTCCAATGTATGTGGAATTATATACATTGCATGAAAATTGACTTTCAGAATAAGATAACATTAAAATGTATTTTTGATCAGTGCTTAGATCGAAATTTTACACTTTTCGAAGTTGAAAAAATTCAGTTCTTGAGAGTAGTATGATGTGTCCCCGCCAGACCATGTCCCCGCCAGACCACATATACCCCCTCCCCCCCCCCCCGGGAAATTTTTTTTTTTAAAATAAAAGGTCAAGGTCATTTATTTTTTTTTAATTTAATTTTTTGTTTTAATTAATTGGCCGGGCGGTGACATACTTTTTTTCATCCCAAAAATTAATGTTCCCATTATCCGATTTTATTGACCGATACCTCATCTTAAAGCTCAGTCCAAGACCTTTCGAATGAGCTATAGGTATCTTATATATCTTTAATAGTTTTAATGTTATTAACATTTGATGACCACCATCTTTTCAAAGTTAAATTATTATTATTTTTCAAAATATTATTAAGTGATCTGGCGGGCTCACACTTTTTTTCATCCCAAAAGTAATGTTCCCACCCACAGATTTTATTGGACGATACCTCATCTTAAAGCCCAATGCAAGACCTTTAAGATGAGTTATAGATTCCTATCATACGATGACTCATCTCATTTTTAGAACAAAGACAATGACTAACCCAATGTCTCATCATACTTTTAGAACGATGCCTAATATTTTTAGAACTATGCCTAATATTTTTAGAGCGATGCCTAATATTTTTAGAATGATGCCTCTTATTTTTAGAATGATTACGTCATACTTTTAGAACGATGCCTAATATTTTTAGAACTATGCCTAATATTTTTAGAGCGATGCCTAATATTTTTAGAATGATGCCTCTTATTTTTAGAATGATTACGTCATACTTTTAGAACGATGCCTAATATTTTTAGAATGATGCCTAATATTTTTAGAATGATGCCTAATATTTTTAGAATGATTACGTCATAATTTTAGAACGATGCCTAATATTTTTAGAACGATGCCTCTTATTTTTAGAATGATTACGTCATACTTTTAGAACGATGCCTAATATTTTTAGAACGATGACTCATACAATGACTCATCACATTTTTAGAACGATGACTCATACGATGACTCATCATATTTTTAGAACTAATATTTTTAGAACGATGCCACATATTTTAGAACTATTACGTAATCGAAGCCTAATATTTTTAGAACTAATAATTTTGTTTTAATTATCGATTACATAATAATTTAATTTTGTTTAAATCATTGATTATATAATTTTTTGTTTAATTATCGAATACGTAATAATATAATTTGTTTAAATCGTTGATTACATATTATTATTTTTTAATTTTCAATATTTTCTTTTAAAATATTAACGCCCGTGTGGAAGATGTTATTTTCAAAATTATTATTATTATTATTATTATTATTATTATTATTATTATTATTATTATTATTATTATTATTATTATTATTATTATTATTTGCAATTATTCATAAAACTTTATTTCTACATCAATTTCATGATTTTCAACATTTTCATCATTTGCATGAATATTTTAATATTTTTCAATATTTTTCAATATTTCTTTACTATTATTATTAAATTATTATTTTTACAGTTATTTTGAAAGTTTTTCATCTTATTATTATTATTAATATTTTCAAAGTTATTTTCAAAGAATTATTATTATTATTTGCAAAGTTCTAATTATTATTTTTTTTTTAGAAGTTTCATTATTATTATTTACTTACATATTCATAAAACTTAATTTCTACGTCAATTTCAGGATTTTCAACATTTTCATCATTTGCATTTTTTAATAATTATCAATTTTTTCATAATTTTCTACATTTTCAATATTTTCACCGATTTTCAACATTTTCATGATTATTTCAGGAACTTTTTCATCAAATATTGTTCAAAGTATTATTTTCAAAGAATTATTTTCAAAGTTTTAATCAATATTATTATTATTAATATTATTATTATATATAATCTATCCGACAAATATTCTGTCCCCCTATGGGTATTGGTCACAAGGGTACTACTCACAATCAACATGTCGCAAATTATTTTCAAATACAATTTCAAAGTATTATTATTAATATTATTATTGTTAATATTATTATTATTATTATTATTATTAATATTATTATTATTATTATTATTGAAAAACATAAAATATGGTTTACACACACACACACACAACCCATTAAACTTTATTATTATTATTATTATCTATATTATGATTATTATCAATATTAAAAACTTAAAATATTTTTTACACAACCCATTAAACTTTATTATTATTATTATTATTATTATTATTATTATTATTATTATAATTAGTCAAAAACCTAAAATAATTTTTACACACTAAGTTATGGGGTAGAGAAATATTATATGTTTGCAATATTCTGTGTTTGCCTTCACGGGAAGTTGACAATAATTTTACACACACATTCTATATACACATACCTTGTTTAACATGGGTGTATATACTCCTAGTCTATCCGACAAAATATTCTTTCCCCCTATGGGTATTGCTCATATGGGTACTAGTCACACTCAACATGTCGCAAGGGTTTTCGAGTTTAAAGCATATTATGGTTTATTAAGGTTAGTAAATAAAACTTATCACACACACTTTAATATTTAAACGATAAAAATCAAGACAAGAGAGGACAAGGCAAAGTTTATGCATTTAGTATTGCCAGGCCTAATGAGCAGTGACCAAATATCTGTGCCTGAAAGACACGGTGGATATTTGTTCGCGTCCACAAGGGTCGTCTGTGCCTCCCCCAAGTGGGGTCAGAAGAACCTGGGCATTATAGCTTTCCGTACGGAACATTACGCCTAGCATGGGTAGTCAACTACCAGCACATTCGAAACGTATAATTTCAAAATACATGCGTCATTGGCACTATAACCAAATTAATTAATGTTTTCACTAACACAAATATATATTTACAGAGGCCTCCCACTAGTTAGATTACAACCGCCCACCACGACGATCAGCTTGTAAATATATATTAATTAAGGGATAAAGAGGACCCACCCAACCCTATTATATTTAATTTACAAATTTTTCTCGCTCTTCTGCTGGTAATCTATCTCAAAATTATCATCTCCATCAGGCCATTTGGAATACATCTTGCAAATATTTCTTAGTTTCTGATGCGGTGTCAACTATCATTGCTAAAATTTAAAAGCCATTAACTTACAGATGTTATTTATCATTTTATCGTCAGAAATTAAATTCTACCTGACTATTAGGCAACTGTTATTTGTGGTATACTTTTTCAATGACATTTCCCACCATAAAACACAGATACCTAAATATAATATATTTATTTTAAAGAATTAATTCATGTCTTACATTATTAATAATATTCTTCAGGTAGTACTTTACAATATCTAATTGTTAAAACTAAAGGTAAATAACAATTCTTTCACAATGTCCAAACTTTTAAATATGTGTGAACAATTATACTTTAAATATTTAAGTAACACATCAAGTTTATCAATATATAATTCGTCAGCGAAGGTGAATGATTCTTCAACTTCATTATTATACGACACTGATATTTTGATTTCTTCTTTCATTACACTGTTTGCTTCAAATAGATCAAAGCGTAATAAGTATTCTGTTTCCATAACTTCATTTTTCAACTTATTGCAACCCATTCGTCTGGCATCTTCAATATATTCGAATGTTATTGTAAATGGTTTAAAATCACAACTGATATTTAATCCATCCTTGTAAAACATAGAGCAATGCTGATCTAATATTTGATTCGGAATATGATATGTTTTATCATAATTACTAATAATAAAGATACCACTACATGTTTTCATAACATTCCTTTTGAAATCAATCTTACATTGACTATAAAATGGAAATGTATTGTACACGAATGTAAAATCTTGCAGTGCAACTTCCCAGTCACCATTTAAAGAAATCGGATTCTGGAGATTGACCATGAATTTACTGGCTTGATTATCTGGATGAATAAGCGGGCAACTATTGCTTGGTAAAATAGTATAAAAATTCACTTTACTAGATCCTTTTCTGATATCCATGACGGGTTTTGATAACCATGCCATTTGACATAGTATTGTTTATCCTCGCCGACCTTTTTAGTTTTCAATATCTTTTGAATTCTAAATACTTTTGGGGGAGGAATAACTTGTAATTCTTGCTCATAAAATTTTCCTTGTACAATATTGTTATCATTGTCTTTGATGACATACATTACAGGATTCTGTTTAGTATTTATTTTGAAATTACAAAGACTTCATCACTCCAATTCGTATCGAAATTTTTAATAAATGGTGATGCACTAATTTTACTAATTCTAAACATGGTCACCTACTTTATATTTCGGTTTTGTAATTTTTTCAGGTTTTTTAGAATAGTTTGTTTTTGACGTGATATCAATCGGCCTTAATCCATTCAGTCCTTGATGTGATGAGTGATTATAACTGGTTATTATTTTTGGTAAAACCAATACCCATTTTTTATTACCTTGATGCACGAATAATTTCTTTAATCTATCTCTCAAAGTTCGGTTAAATCTTTCAACATGAGCAGCTTTGTATTGAGAATGTACTGAGTAATGGTTTATTTTCAGTTTATTGAGGATTTGCTTGACTTTACTGTTGTAGAATTCTTTACCTAAAATAATAATAATAATAATAAAAATAATAATATTAATACCTAAATCAGTTTGCAAGTTTTTAGGATGTCCATCTTTAAATAAATGATTAACAGCTTTGGACATTTCATCTGCAGATTTTGCCTTGACGGGTATTGCTCGGGCAACCGACTGAATACATCAATACATGTTAAAATATATTTATACCCATTGTTAATTTTCGAATAGGGTATCATCTCCATCAAATCCATTTGCCATAAATCATTTATTCCATATGTTTTATATGCTCTTGTTGGGAATCGTTTCTGCATTGGTTTGTTCAAACTGTACGCAAGCTGGTCTGATAACCACTTCTGAGTTTCCTTTTTCGAATTCGGAACTCTTTTCCTTAATTTTGCCACTCCACCAAAACCGGCTTCGTCTTCCGGGTTCGTCCAAATCTTCTCCATTACAACAAGAAGATTTAATATTAAATTTAATGTCTGGTAATGAAGGATTAGCACCCATTGTTTATGAATCGACTTCCTATTATTCCACCTAATAATGATATTGCTAAAGGTATCAATGAACCGATAAATCCCCTTGTTGTTTATATATAATTTTTCTCATTTGTTGACGATTTTTATTATTTACTAATGATAGCAAAGGTTTCCTATGTTTACTCAATAATTGCTTTTTAGATTTACTGATTTTAATCTTGCCTTTGACTACTTTAAGTATAATATCGAGTAAATCATCGACAACATAATTTGGAAATGATTGCAAAATACTGTTTCTTTTCATACTTGGTGCCTTTAACAATGTATTGAAAAACGGGAAACTCCGATGATTTTTAACAACTTTTACTTTCTTAGTGGTTTTACTTTTAGGTTTAGGTTTAGGATTTTTCGAAATAAGATTCATTGCAGGAAAATTTCTGTAATAAGTTCTTTAGATGGAGTATAACTAGTTGTTGGTGGAACTTTTGGTTGTTTTTTACCCGATATTCGTGTTTTTGAAAACATGATTTATATGTTTTCAACTTTGTTTTGAACTTTGTTTATATACCATGGCACCTTTCGGTTGAAAATATCTGTTTTTACGCGTATATCATCAGGACATTGTTGTGTGAAATCGAGAAATATATACCCATGCGGAATTTCGTAGCATCTTGAAATGCATTGATAAGAAAATTACGATTGTTAGGGTATGCTTGTCGTCCAAGAAATCAATGACAGTTGCATCTCTAGGATTCTTGAAAATAACTAAATATTGTACATTTAAATTACGTGTTTCGATGTGCACCACCTTGATGAAATAGATTTTGTGTTATGAAAATAACCGTTACACCAACATGTCTGCTGATTTTTGTGAATAAATTATTAAAGTCCTTTTCTTTATTGGCTTCTTGATACAAATCATCGATAATGATGACATCATCTTTCTTCAAACGACTTGACCAGTTTTTTATCAAAGCCCTTTACTATTTTCATGTTTTTCAACTGACAGAAACTTGATTGCGTCAATCCGTGTTCTTCGTCGGCGCCCCTATGCCAATAAATATTGTTGAATTTTGTTTTAAACAAATTTGATTTTAGTAATTTACAAACAAATAAAGTTTCCCGCTACCACTTGGACCAACGATTTGGTATACTGCATCATTTCGTAATTCCATTATTTTTTGTTTTAAATTTAAACTATATAATTATTGTTTATATTGATAATTTAAATGAACTCTGTTTTTAAATACCTATATATATCAAAGTTTTTAAAATTATTTCATTAAAATGCTTTCAAATATAAATTACAGGGCAAAAACTGATGTATCAAAAATGGTATTTCCAATAGGGAAACCACAACAACTTATCAATAGAAGTAATAAATATCCAATAATATATTTCAAAACTGGTAAATGTAGAATTATGGGGTGTAAGGAAATAATCAAAGCTAGTGAATATAATGTTTATGATTTAGAAATACAATCGATAACCGTAACTTCCGATATAGGTTTTTTCTTGTAATTTAAATAAATTAGCTAAATTAATACCATGCTTTTATGAACCAGAAATATTTCCAGCTTTGAGATATATAAAATATAACCCTATGTGTGTAAATATATTCGCTAGCGGTAAGATAGTAATTCCTTGGAATAAAAAATATTGATTACAAATGCATAGTTGATAATATCATATCTGAAATTAAATCAATAATTGAAGGAAAAGAATTTTTAGATTTTCTATTAACACTTAATTAATTATTTATCATTCAATTAAAACAAAAATATGCTGCAATCTGATTGGATGATAAACAATAGTCATAGGTATAAAAACCCTGTACCATTTCATTTTAATCATAATTCACAATGACCAAGAAAATTTCAAGCACTGAAAAACCAAAGTTGTTCCAGAACTTGTACAACCTGTTCAAATGTTCCACAACTACAAAATGTATTTTTTAAAAGAAGAAATCAATATGAAATTGGTGTCACCGATCAAGCTTATTCCTACCCAATTTCAATTCTTAACCGGCACGCTTTCATGTTAGATATTAAAACCATAGATGATGTTTTCAAAAGGTTGAATACGAATCTGACATGCAATCAAAATGCATTTTTCAACAACCGATATGCAAAATTTTATGATTCCTTTGATGAAATCAGTTTCAAAGAAAACGAAAATTGGTATATAACAATTGCAATCCAAGGATATAAAGTTGATAATAATGATGTGTATTCTCCAATTTGGAAAATTATGTCTGCTAGACTTTCACAGTTATTTTAATGTTGTATTTAATAAATGTATTTAGTTATATTTGTTTTCGCTTATATTCTATAAACAAATATATACTATAGTTTTAAAATACTAATAATGACTACAGAAAAAGGTTAATATGATTAGTTAATTATCAAATTATTTAATATTTAGAATTTATAATAAACTTTTTATTGGAAAAATTATCAGAAATATCTGGTGTGAAAATGGAGGATATAGTATCTGTTACAAACGCATTAAATATAGACTGGGTAGCAGAGAGTGAAGATTCAGGATTTGATGAAACAACTGAAGAAAACACTCAAGATGATGAGGAAAGTATTCAAGAAATTGATGAAGTTATGGAGGAATTTACGGATACTGAACCGTGCGTATATAGGGATTGTATAGATCATGTTGTTGAAAATGTTATGAACTGTGGAGATGATGAATGTGAATGTGTTAATAAATTTTAGTGTATATTTAAAAGAATAATATTTAGAATTTAGAAAGTTTTGTCTTGAATATTTTTAGTAGTAACTTTGTGAACAGTACCCATGTGACTTGTTGAGTGTGAGTAGTACTCTGGTGATCAGTACCTTTGTGAGCAATACCCATAGGGGACAGAATATTTTGTCGGATAGATTATGAGTATATAATAATAATAATAATAATAATAATAATAATAATAATAATAATAATTATAATAATAATTATAATAAATGACCTTGAAAAAAAAAATGACCTTGACCTTGATGAGTCATCATGATGAGTCATATGACCTTGGGAATGACCTTGATGAGTCACGCGACCTTGAAATGACCTTGATGAGTCATATGTCTTTGTTAACCTTTTATTAAAATTTGACCTTGAAAAAATAAATGACCTTGAAAATGATTTTTGGTAAAATGTTAATAATTTTGACAATAATAATGATAATAATAATATTTATATATCAATAGATAGATCTTGCACAGGGCTTTAAATAAGCTATCGATTAATAAATTCGGATAATGGGAACGAAAACCTTTGGGCAAACGAAAACCATGTGCCCGCTGGACCACCTAATAATTATATGACCTTGAAAATGATTTTTGGTAAATGTTAATAACTTTGTCAATATTAATGATGATGATACCTTCTATGGATCAATCGAAAGGTCTTGGATCGGGCTTTAAAATGAGCTATCGTGGAATAATATTTGTTTGCGGGAACTCTGTACATTTAAATTTTAAAATATGACCTTGAAAAATTAAATGACCTTGAAAAAATAAATAACCTTGAAAATTAAATGACCTTGAAAAATAAATGACCTTGAAAATAAAATGACCTTGAAAATAATATTTTGAAAAATAAATGGCCTTGAAAAAATAAATGACCTTGAAAATAATATTTTGAAAATAAATGGCCTTGAAAAATGGTCTCGGGAAAACGTTAATAACTTTGCGATGTTAATGATATTAATAATATTATATATCATTAGATAGATCTTACACTAAGCTTCAAAATAAGCTATCGATTAATAAATTCGGATAATGGGAACGATAACTTTTGGGATGGAAAATAGTAGGAGCCCGCCGGCCACTTAATAATATTTTGAATAATAATAATAATTTAACTTTGAAAATGGTCTCGGGAAAACGTTAATAACTTTGTCAATATTAATGATGATGATACCTTCCATGGCTCATTCGAAAGGTCTTGGACTGAGCTTTAAGATGAGGTATCGTTCAATAAAATCTGTTGGCGGGAACATTAATTTTTGGGATGAAAAAAAGTAGGAGCCCGCCAGGCCAATTAATTAAAACAAAAAATTAAATTAAAAAAAAAATAATAAATGACCTTGACCTTTTATTTTTTAAAAAAAAAATTTCCCGGGGGGGGGGGGGGGGGGGGGGGTATATGTGGCGCAGGGAGCTCCTGGTCTAGGGAGCTCCAATCCTACTACTCTTGAGAATTACCGACGGAATGGATTGACCTAATCAAAGCATACAATGTAAACACGAGTGAAGAATCTATGTCAGCTATAATTTCAACGATGAAATGAATAACAGAAAGTGAATGCATCGAATTTTTTTAAAATGTTAGTTTTTGTCACACAAGCATTAAAAGGAAAGAGTTTTAATAAATGTTAAGTGTTGAAATGGTTTAATTTCTTGTATAACACACTTTCCTATCATTTTTGTTTATCTTTTAAAATTAAATGGAATTAAATTAAACTTGAAATTGATTATATTAAATTTAAAAAATATTAAATTAAAATGTAAACCCTGTATAATATGTATAATCAACCATGCCCAAGCCAAGGCGGGCCACGGACAGAGTTTTCTCAAGAGCCTTTCTTTTATTTAAATGTGGCTGTCCAAGGCTGTTTTAAGCTATCAAGATATAATTTTATAACCTTAAATATATTGTGCTCAGATCTGAGTTCAATGGCTATACAGGCTGGGCCAGGAGTCGATCCATGTCATAGGAAGTAGTTGTAAATTATGTTTAGTTTTAATTTTTGGATAATAAAACACATTTTAATTCTTAAATTTAAGTTTGAACAAACTTTCGACATTTTAGAACCTCAGGGCACCACACCCTACTGACGCCCTTCTCCACTGCCTTGTGTATAATGTCACACATATTAGATACATTGACGTTATTTCCGCATTCGAGTTCAAAAGAGTATTGTCGACAAAATTAATGCCTGATTTTAAAATGTTATCAAAATATTTTACCATTTATTAGGAGAGTCGATTGTAAGGCACTGAATCAGTTGACAACATTGTTGACAAATATTAATTATAAAGGTCTTTGGAAACTGTTGGTATGATGAATTTCCCCAAGTGTAAACCACAACAATATGTAGAAAAAACTGGAAAATAAACTATTATAATTTTCAAAAATGGTAAATGTCGTGTAATAGGTTGTAAGAAGCCTATCGAATTCGAGAATGTACAATATACTATCAAAGATATTCAAGTTCAAAATCTTACTGTAGCTAATCAGGTTGAACAATCTATTAATTTAAATAATTTAGCAAAGTTATTAGACGGATATTGTACATATGAACCTGATTATTCCCTGCTCTGCGTTATACAAAATATAACCCAATATGAATGAATATTTTTTCGAGTGGTAAAATAGTTGTACTAGGTATTAAAAATTTCGATTTTCATACAATTGTTGAGGGAATTATAAACGATGTAAAGGATTTGATTGGATCTTTAACAATTCCTACAAGTACAGTGGCCGCCGCTTATTGTAATCACTTTGGCCCAACATAAAACTGATAACATTATCCGAATGATAACAATAACCGGAAAAATATGCATTTTTTAAAACTTTTTAATTAAACAAGCAGCAATACATTATATTCGGAAATCTCAACCTGCATAAAATGCTTAGAAAAAATCATGGAAAGACGATTGCCTTGTATCTTTTCTCAATAAACTATTAATAAAAGCCTCATATTCATAATGTTTGTGAAATTCTGAAGATCTGTGCTGTACACCCAGTCTTAAAGTTTGTAGAGCATTTCTGATTTCACGAGCAGTCGGCGGTTTGTTGTTTGTTTGGCTTTCATCTTTATCTGCGTCTTCGTCCTCAATTAATTCTGGGCTAGTCTGAGTTACTGTGTCACAAATTTCCTAATCTTTCAGTTTTTCTGCAATTGGTATGTTTTGATCAATTAACATCCATTCCTCAAAAGCTTCATCATATAGATCAGTTGAGTTTTCAAAAATTTCCTCTGATTCCAAGTCTTCTGTTGTGAACCCGTCATGACTGAAGCAATTTTTTATTGTGTTTTCAGATACACTTCCACGATATTGCTAAAAGATGAAGAGCATCAAGAATGTTTGTTTTTTGACTAACTCATTTTCAGTCAGTTTTTGATTATGCTCCATATTTTCCAAGACTCTTGATCGCATTTCCCTTCGATAATATGCCTTCAGTGTTCGAATGAAACTTTAATCACAGTGCTGAATCAAAGCTGTCGTATTTGCTGGTAAGAAGATCACCTTGAACTGTTTTAAATTGACCTTAACAATATGTGCGGTACAATTGTCAACCAACAAAACAATTTTATGGTTCAGTTTGTTATCCCATTTGAGAAGCCATTCATTAAAAATCAGAGTTGTCATCCAAGCATTTTTGTTAGAATAGTAATCAACTGAAGCTGTTCTACACCTTTAAAGCATCTTGGGTTTGCTGATTTTCCAATAACCAACAGTTTTGATTTGCTGCCTGACATTCTTTTACAGCAAAGTACTGTCAAACGTTCTTTTGGAGTTTTGCAGTCTTTGGAGCTCCATTTTTGAGCATAAAAGCATGCTCAGGCAAAGCACGATAGTACAAGCCAATTTCATCTGCATTGTAAACATTATCCGGTGAATACTCTGGAATAATCTTTGGCCACACCTCAATGAGCCATGCTTCAGCTGCTAAAAAATCAGAATCTTTTTGCTCACCATGAGTGAGTTTGTAAACAATGTTTTTCCTTTTTTTCCACCGATTAAACCATCCATCTGTAGCAACAAAATCATCTTTTCCCATTCTAGTGGCAAGCTCTTCAGCTTTCTGTCTCATCAGCGGCCCATCAACACGTGCATCATTTTCTCCAACATGAGTAAACCAATTTTTTAAAGCAGATTCAACCTGAGCATCCTTTCCAACACGTTTTCGTATACGGCTTAAATTTTCAATTAGTTTGGCTCCACTCAAAATTACATCTCGATTTTTAAGAATTTTACAAAGTAAAGACAGAGAGATTTTTAATTGAAAAGAAAGAAGTTGTTGAATTATGGCGTGACCTAGATTTAAATTTAGAGACTTTGGATCTCATTTCAATGAAAACTAAGCATTTAATGTAAAACTACTATATATTTTCGTGAACTACATAAATTTCTGAGTCGACCTAGATATTATCCAGGGGGTTAGTGGTGTGGATGGTACATATCGATATACTTATTAAACATTTAAACTAAAGATGTAAAGATGTAAACATATCCATCTACTTTAATAATCTAAAAATAACTCTATCAAAATATATAGTTAAAACATATTTTCAAATGATATTTTAATTTTGATTAAATACTAATTATAATAAAAATCTGGAAGTTCATGTACATTTCACCTAAATAGTGAAAAAAAAGATATACAATTTAAAAATCAATTACATTGATAAATCTGAGTATTAAAAAATTTTCATTTAATTTAATTTATCTCAGTTCATTTAAGAGGTATACGATAAGAAAATTAAAAATCCGAAGATGGATTGGGCACCGCTAGCACAAAGTCTCTCCTCCCGACAAAAAAAAATTTTAAAAATTTTTAATGTCAAAATTTTAAACAGAATCAATGACTCATAAAGGTCATTGAAACAAATACCATGACTCATTCAAGGTCATATGAGGCATGTAAGGTCATTCTTGAGGGCATGTAAGTCATGTAAGGTCATTTTCAAGGTCATATGAGTCATTCAAGGTAATATGAGTCATGCTAAAATTTTAAAAATCTAAATTTTCATAGTTCGCCAAGGGATTTCATTATTTGATTGCGCTCATTCGAAAGGTATTTGAGAAGTGTGTATTATGGTCATACCATTGAAGGTGTATCGTGAGTCCTGAACCTTCAAAGGGTTAAAAACCTTCGAATTATTTCAAACCTTATAATATGTATATCAAACAAAATGTATAATCTGAGTTTATTTTCAGGAACAATTTCATAATTTTCAACATATCCATCGTTTTCAATATTTTCACGATTTTAAATATTTTTATGATTTTAATGATTATTTTCAGGAACGTTTTCATAATTTTCACTATTTTCATCATTATTTTCTTCAAAATTCTTATTTTATTTAAAAATTATTATTATTATTATTCTTTTCAAAGTTATTTTCAAAATTCTTATTATTTATTTTCAAAGTATTATTATTATTATGATTATTATTATATTTATTATTATTATTTTCAAAGGAATTTTAAAGTATCAAAGTATTAAAAATCTTCATTTCAATTATTTATTAATGGCTACAGGATGTATTAGTTGCTCAAGGAAAATACACTGACAAGTGGTATTGAAATGTTTTTGATGAAAAGTTGACGGATAAGAGTGGAGATATATGGAGATATGTGGAGATATTTTTTCTAAAATACCGATGCGCATTATATAAGACAGGTCAAAATTATTCGAATTCGGATCCCGAGGTAGAGGAAAATAATTTGGAAATAAGTTCAAGTGAGGAATCTGAAGGTTTTATGGGTTTTTACGAAAAAAATACACAAAAAAAGTGAGCACTATAATCGCTAAAATACGGTATTAAGTATTTATTTAAAAAATAGTTTACTAAAACTTATCACATGAATATTTAGTTCAATTTAACAGAAGAAATATTTGTGAGCGAATATAAATCATTTGATAATTATTAGTGGAAAAATAAATATTGAGAATCGGGGGCTGTTTTGATGGTACAAATTATTCAGATAAGGATTATTTAATACCTAAATTATTACATATCAAACCATATCAAAAGTAATACCTGAGAATAATTTTATATTTTATCAGTAAGTATCATGATTATTTATAAAATTTTCAACTGTGTTGTTAATGAACGCTTATCTTCGGAATAGGTTTGACTTAACTTTTACTAAATTTTCCTTAATTTTAGGTGGACTTCCTTGTTTTAATTATATATATATATATATATATATATATATATATAAATAGAAAAATTTAACAAAATGATAACGTTACCAAATGCGTTTTGTGGTTTACACTGCCACAAACATATTCAACAGTTTCACTTGTTTAAAAACATTTTTCCTGACGGGAAAAGTGTCTTTTATGCTAGCGGTGTCCTGTTTTAGCGGTGCCCAATCCATCTACTATCCGAAAATAATCATCATTATATAATAAATATTATATTAAACAGAAGAAATTTATAATGCTTTTGGGGATTAATGTTATAGTTTATCAACTTCACCTAATGGAGTCATAAACCTGAACTTATCGTATCATAAAAACCTTTATACCTTTGTCCGTAAATCCTAGAAAACTTTTATTAGTAAATAATTATGTAATTTGAAAGGAATTAATATAATTGTCTCTCACCTGAACATTTTTCAATGACACAGTAATGTTTTTCATAAATATTCTTTTGTATTTCTACAAAGCACCATGAACTATATGGATCAAGCAATGGACGGCAAAAATTTTCTGGAAATTCTTCATAGAAGAAATTAGATTTTTGAATTATGTTTTCGAAGGTTTTCCAAAAAACACAATTTTTGAATGATTTTGTCTTGTTTGTAGTCGCATAGTATCCTTGTAAGTTTCGTGACCCTTGGCACAAAGATGTTTTAAAAATTGCTATAAATTAAAAATTTAGTGTTAATTATTGTTAATTTAAATATAAACAAATATGAAAAAAATTTCTTTTATATTTACTTAACTTACCAAGTTAAATAAAAGTTTTCTGATTAACAATGTTAAATGATACTAATTAAAATGAATTTGAAAATATTTTTTAAGTTAAAAACTACTAATTGTTGTGAAGGTTTTTACAATACTTTGAACTCAATCTTCCATTGCAACCATCCAAGTGTCTGGATATTGCTGGAAGGCCTCGAAAGGAATCTTGCATACCACAAGCACACTTTTTGAAAATAGTTATAATGGCTCAACCAGAGGCAAAGCGAATAAGCAGCTACTATTGTACAGGGGTATCATGAAGAACCGGACAAGCTGAAATATTTGAGGCGAATGGCTAATCTGCAATAAGGAAGAAGTGAGTTTATATTTCTTTTTGGTTAATATTTTCAATTAATTTCTTGGTCATAATCTAGCTATATTTTTACTGTTATTTGAATTGAAGTAAACTGCACACAAAATGATTGAGCAAAAACGGGAAACAACAAATATACCTGCTGTCAGTGGCGGTCTGTCAATTTTTGGCGTTTTTCAAGTTTTATATTTAATTAATGTGACAATATATGCAATAAATAAAATTTCTGTTGTACATATTTATTATTATGACGAAATATATTTAAAATATTGAAATAATATATTTAAAATCTTGAAATAATATATGTAAAAACTTGAAACAATATATTTAAAA
Source organism: Schmidtea polychroa (assembly GCA_959609185.1). Lineage (NCBI taxonomy): Eukaryota > Metazoa > Platyhelminthes > Tricladida > Dugesiidae > Schmidtea > Schmidtea polychroa. The sequence continues at coordinate 35,910 of CAUHTR010000023.1, read as the reverse complement.
TCTTGAAATAATATATTTAAAATCTTGAAATAATATATGTAAAAACTTGAAACAATATATTTAAAATCTTGAAATAATATATGTAAAAACTTGAAACAATATATTTAAAATCTTGAAATAATATATTTAAAATCTTGAAATAATATATGTAAAAACTTGAAACAATATATTTAAAATCTTGAAATAATATATTTAAAATCTTGAAATAATATATTTAAAATCTTGAAATAATATATTTAAAATCTTGAAATAATATATTTAAAATCTTGAAATAATATATTTAAAATCTTGAAATAATATATTTAAAATCTTGAAATAATATATTTAAAATCTTGAAATAATATATTTAAAATCTTGAAATAATATATGTAAAAACTTGAAACAATATATTTAAAATCTTGAAATAATATATTTAAAATCTTGAAATAATATATTTAAAATCTTGAAATAATATATTTAAAATCTTGAAATAATATATTTAAAATCTTGAAATAATATATTTAAAATCTTGAAATAATATATTTAAAATCTTGAAATAATATATTTAAAATCTTGAAACAATATATCTAAAAACTTATATTGAAATTTTAAAAACCTCGATATACATCGATATATTTTAAGACTGGAATTTATGCATTCAAAACTAAATCCCTCAACCATGTCCAACAGCACTGAACAAACCTCCGAAGAGCGCCAAGATGTCAGGGTTCGAAAAAGGCGGCAAACTGTTACGCTCGAAATCATAAAACGAGTCCGAAAATCGGTTGAAAAAAATACCGATACAAAAACAATCGCCTCCGAGCAAGAGATTAGTCTGCAGACCGCATATAACCTGGTCGGAAAACTATGCGACGGCGCAACGGACGAAGAAATCTGCGGTCCGAAGAAAGGAAGGAAAATGGCAGATTTGTCCGTCGTGAAATCCAAAATAAGCCAAATTTTACAAAGAGACGCCTCATTTACCCAGCCCGAACTATCCGAAGAGTTGCAACACTCCGGAATAACTAGGTGCTCGAGTGCTGTTTCTAAAATACTTAAAAAGATGGAATATACCAGGAAACGACTGGTCAGAATTCCACAGGAACGAAACACCCCTAAAAATATCGATCTAAGGCAAAGATACGCCCGTGAAACAAATTTTATCTCGAATGATCATTTGGTTTTTTTGGATGAAACCGGATTGAATTTGCATCAACCAGGAACTACGGTTACTCGCCCAAAAATTCAAAAGCCTACAAAATCGTTAAAGGCAATCGTGGTACTAATATCAGTTGTATGGTGGCAATTAAGAAATCTGGAATAGTTTCTTATGAAATCAAAGATGGTGCTTTTAACGGAGAAAGTTTTTGTGGTTTTATTGAGGAAAAGTTGTTGAGCCATTTTAGATCTAATCCGAATGACGTATTGATAATGGATAACTGTAGGTTTCACCATTCCAGAACTGTTATTAGTCTGTTGGAGTCTAATAATATTAATTTTCGATTTTTACCCCCTTACTCCCCCCAGTTAAATCCGATTGAAGAGTACTTTAGCCATTTTAAATCGGTGCTATTTGCCATTCATCCTTCGGCTGCAAATCGAGATGAATTGAAAACCAGAATACGGACTACACTGGATAATGAAGGAATCGATTTTGGTGGTTGGTTTGCTAACATGAGGAAATATATTGAAAAAGCTCTTGCTAGACAAGAGTTTATTTGAATAAATCGATATTTGTATTTTTGTGATTTCTTTGTTATATATGAATTAGCTTAAAAAGAATGGACTGCGCATTAAAGCTTCTTGGATTGAATCTAATATTTATTGTTTGGAAGTTTTTAAAATATCGATGTAAGTTTTTAAATTTCAATATAAGTTTTTAAATATATTATTTCAAGATTTTAAATATATTATTTCAAGATTTTAAATATATTATTTCAAGATTTTAAATATATTATTTCAAGATTTTAAATATATTATTTCAAGATTTTAAATATATTTCGTCATAACGTATCGTCATAACCCTGTATTATTATAAATGCATGCAATTTTAATATAAAATTATTTACTGCAGATCCATATTTTTATTCTTTTGTGCGCATTTGTCTATGTGAGCATTTGTCATCGTGTGCACCTGTCACTGTCAGGATATGTCTTGTGCACCTGTCACTGTCAGGATATGTCTTGTGCACCTGTCACTGTCAGGATATGTCTTGTGCACACTTGTCTGACCATCGTTTGAACTATGTTCAAACTAATATTGATCGACTTGCAGTAATTTGTAATTCTCTTTCGAAAACTCCGTATACATATATCGACTCATCAAGTGATTTATTAAACTTTATACTCAATTTTAAATTTTCTTGTTGTGGTAATTGACTTTGATTAGAATAAAAATCTGGAGACAAAACAAAGGTAAAGAATGGTTATTTATGTTCCTTATATGTTCCCTTAAATTAAGATTCAGTTTGAAAAGCAACTAAAACGAAATTCGGTAATCTTTTATCAATAAATAATTGTTCCTTATAAAAGGATGATGAACTTTTACTGATAGTAAAGTCAACAGTTTCTTTACTTCTAATTGGATATATTGAATTTCTAGAATTTAAACCTATTTTGATGGTTCAACTCAAACTCTGCGAATCATTAATTTTACTTCTAATATCTTTATCTTTGAATCATCTGTTATATTGAATACTTAGTGATGACGGTTTTCGGTCATAAACCGAATTTGACCTTATTTAACCGCCGATACAATGTATGCAATTTCGGTTGGAAACTTATTTCAACCGCTACTTTAGGTTTGTAAATGTTATAATAAATCAGTGTTATGCAAAATAAAACCTAGGCCGCGCGCACACAGATGCTACATTATAAAATAGGATTAATCAATATTGATATATTGTAATTTAATTATTAAAAAAATTAAAATTAGTTATCATTAAATGAGTGGCAAAAGAAAAATTACAGCTAAAGAATGGGTAAAAAAGAATTTCCTGACGATTTGATGATAAAAAAGAAGCAACTTACAACCAAAAACGAAGCATCAGTAATAATTAAAGAATAAGGAAGTAAATATTGCGGGAATGAGTTTGAATTCAAAAGTAAAATTTCAAAAAGAATTTGTGAGCATATATTCGTGTCAAAGAAACATTCAAAACAAAAAGAATCCGCGAAAACAAGAGAAAAATCCAAAAAACAGTTGACTTTAGTGAAGACTCAAATCAGACAAGAAGAAAAATCACAAAAATCCGAATCTTTTTATCATGAATTTGTTTATGCTTCGACATTGTCTATAATCCCAATTATTAAACTGATGGACCTTTAGGACAATTGTTGAAAAAATGGATTCCTGCGGTGCCTATAATACCTGGAAGAACATTTAATTTAAATGTCTAATATTTAGTTATTTTCAAAATGTCCTCTTGATGAATCATCCTGTGATGAACAGTCCTCTTGATGAATCGTCCGCCTGATGAACAGTCCGACGATGAAATGTCCTAAAATTAAATATATGCCCGAAATTTTTCAAAGTCATACCGATCATATAAAAAAGAAATTAGCATAATAATAGACGAATCACCGGATATCCTCGGGAGAAAAACAATTAATGCGCTATTTTCCTTATATGACAGTGAATTGAAAACTAAGAATATATTACTGGGTGATCTTTCGTTCACTAAGGAATGCAATACTGGTGTCATTAAAAAATAATTTGTGATGTTTTACTCTCATACAACAAAAAATGATGTGATATTATTTCAATTTCTACTGATTCAGCACCTTACACGAAGAAATTCATTTCGATCGTTCAAAAAGAGTTTAACTCAAAATTGATTCATATTAATGACATCCCTCACTTGATTCACTTGGTTGTTAGTCATGCTTTTTCTATTAAAGAAATAAGTAAAAAAACGAGAAATTATTATCAAATTTGGAAATATTTTTATCAATGCAAATAAACTTCCGAATCAATTTTATTTAATTCTTGAAGAAAATAGTGAGAAACTTCAAAAGCCAAAACGAGTTGTTGACCATAGATGGTTATGATATCATTGCTAATGATATCATTGAGTAGTGGCCATACTTATGCGAATTTTTTGAAATGAATGATAGCAAAAAGCTTATAAATTGAAGTCATTACTTGGAGATTCAAAAATGAAATAAAAAAACTTTGCAATTCTTTGTGAAATATCCTAAATACTTACTCCAATATGTAAACTGCAAAAATATTTTGAGCTTGGTCAGCCAAATAGTCCTTTAATATACTCACTACTCAATACATTACTGCTAATTCTTAATGAAGAAAACATAGGTCATGAATTGATTATTCATTTAAATTCACTTGACTTAAACTGTCAAAAAGAAGTAAATAATGTAATTTTAAAGTATCAAAAAATGCTTCATAGTAAATGGAAAGAAACATTGGAACGAAATTTAGATTTGAATGTATTTGGCGATAATTGATTATTGCACAAAATGTTTCTGTTTGACCCTTTCAAAAAAATGCTGCTGAATCAAGACTTTGATAATTATTGTGACATTATTTTCCATTTCCAACGAAGAAGCAATCTCTGAGTTAAAATGCGAATTTTATTCTTATTTACATTATTAAATCCTGAAAATAACGAAATCTTTACAACTATTTTTTTGGTTGAGTTATCAACAAGATTATCCATTGTTATCTAAAATTGCCATTCAGTATTTATGTATGGCAACTACACCAAACACCACTGAGAACTGTTTCCTATAATATAACAAAAAAATCAATAATCTTACATTATAGAAACATACATACTTACTTTGATTTCTCATTGAGATACATCTTATACTATAGAAATCTGAAAAGTGGAAGAAAATTTAAAAACTGCACACAAACGCAAAACATATTAAAAAACTCATACAAACTTTTGATTCGTAGAAATGTAAGGATGAGATAAGCTTCTATAATAACTTTATTTTAGATAATTTTTAGAAAAAAAAGATCGTTGAAAATTTTTTAAAATTATATTTTTAATGATAATATCAAGAGCAGATGAATTTGATTCAATATCTTTTTATTCCAGATTTGATTTCCTTAAAGAATCCCCTGATATTGAGCTCACAAAAAAAATACAAAAATTAAAAAAATTATTTTAATCAGCGATTTTTCCCAAAATGTTTTAAAAAAATACACATTTTTGGTGATTTATTTATTTATTAATTAATTATAATTAAAAATATATCGGACTCACATTTTTTCGAAATAATTCCAAGATAAATATCATAAAATTCCTAAAAAAAACCCTGAAAATTAATTAAAATTAATTTATAATCATACTGTTGATTAAAAGTAATATTTAAGAAGTAATATTAAAATGGCTAAAATAAATTTCCAAATAAATTTCAATTTCACGATAAATGAATAAATGTGATAATGAGTAAATCGGTGAGAAATTGTTCTACACGCCAACCACCACTATAGAGAACGTATCTCAGTGGTGTTTGGTGTAGTAGTTTGGATGCCAAGCCATCATTTAGCAAACTACGAGACATATAAGATTCATAAAGATGTAATATCAATGAAGAAAGTATTAAAATGCAAATGATATTGTATTTTTTATGGTGATATTGAGAATAAGTTAAATTAATAATTACTGTCATATTTTGATTAATACTAACATTAACTACTATTTTAATTATTATAGATTTTGTATTCACCGAATTTAACCGAAAATAAAAAAAATTATTAACCGAATTTGACCTCCGATTTTTAAATTTATTTTTAACCGAATACTGTCATCATTATGTATACTGAATGATGGTGGGTTTCTTTTAATGTTACATTAACATTAACTCCTGAATTAAAAATTTTGGTTGATTCATAAAATCTATTAGCAACAAAGAACATAGGGAAACTAATTTAGAACCAGCAATTAATGCTGTTCTTTCCTTATCAGATGGAATATAACCCATAGGAGCCAGACAAATGTTTTACTTTCTCCATTATAATTTAAAATAGTTTCAATTAAAGATTTTTGTATATCTTCCGTTTCCGCCTTCAATCTTTTGACTATTGAATCCAACAATAACATCAATAAAAAGTGTATGGAACAAGTAATTGTTAGCTTTTGCATCTGAAGTAGCCGTAATTCCTTTCCATTATTATTTGTAACCTTTAGTTTAATGTGGAGTAATGTATCTTTCAAATCGAGATATTCAGTATGTGAGCCAGTTGTCTTGAATTCAAATGGGAATGTGTCTTCAAATGTATCATATTTAATTTTACCGCTTGAGAAGTCGGTAGATCAAAAATACAACTAAAAATTTAGTGAATAAAGTAGAAAACATCAAGGTAAAATGAAGTTATAACAAATATCTACTTAAATACGGTTTGATCTTTGTAACAAAAATTAATATTATTAAGTAATAATAATTATAAAATCATAAACAAAAGTCGCATAATAAAGTCTTACCGTAAATTTTAATGTAACAAATAATTAAAAATACATGACCGTCGGGAATTGTAATATAAAGGTCTTTAGCATTCGCTAAACACGAATATTGTATAGCCCCAGTGTAAAGAATTCCCACTTTAACACACTGTCTTTGATATTCCTCAGTTGCCATCATAACTTCTAATTCACGGAAACTATTGGTCTTGTATTTAATTTCTAACATAACTATATTTATTGTCACCGGAAATTGAATTAGCCAAATCGGACGTATCTGAGAAGAAGTAGCTGAACATGACTTGTCTGGGACGTAATATGTTGTTATATTCCCATCAATAGCCATATCAGCGACATTCTTTGACATCGTCGAAGACTGTGAAACTCTTCCGAGATGTTGAACAGTAGCTGGAAAAGAATAATATTTGATAATGAAGAGTAAAAATTGAAATACAGATGACTTGAAACAGAATTGGGACAGATGTCAAATTATTCACTCCCCAACCAAAAAGTATGTAACATTTACTAAAAAAATATACTTTTTATTTATTTGACTTCTAATATAAATTAAAATTTCTTTATCAGTCTCAATAACAAATTTGTGTAAAATCTAAAAAGCTTCTTATTATACCAATGTTTTGTTTAATTTCATTCATGGTCGCCAGATTTCCAAAATTACAGATTGGTACAGAGAAGCGCGGAAAACATTCAAAGAATGAGAGAGAACACAAAGAATATCACTTGAAATGGCTGCGTCGATAATTCTTTTTAATACTAGAATTATTTGAGTCAGTGGCGTAGCCAGGAATTTATGAATGGATGTTGACGGGTTGGAGTTGAGAAATATTTATTAATATTATGGTCAGTCATTTCAAGCGTGGACGAATGAGGGTGCCGAAAGTGCGAAGCCCCTCGTGATCAAGGTGTCTGATATTATCAGACTGATTGATTAAAATTGTATAAATTGTTAAAAAAAATTAATATTAATTGTTGTTATTTTTTTTTATNTGTATTTTCATAAATGTTAAAAATTAACGAAACATTGTTTTTCACATTTTACTGCTTTTTAAAATTATTTTGTAGTAGGCGGCGCTTTGTTATAACAACGAGAGAGAAGCAATGAAAATAAATTTAGTGAAATTTAGTGAATTTTGATTAGTTAGTATTTTTGTTTGTACAATATTGCGGTCGTTTGTATATTTTAGTATAGTTTTCTATTCGTGTTTTTTGAAAAATTTGGTAAGAAGATTTTTTATGAAGCATTTTAAAATTTTAAATTAATTAAAATTAAATTTATGTCTTTTTATTATTTTGTTTAAATTTCAGTAATATAAGTTATTCAAATTTATTATTACAATGACCTCAGAAAACATCAAAAAACGAAAATACAAACAAGAAAATAGAACTTTTCAAGAAGAATGGACAGAAAAGTTTTTTTTTATTGACAATAATGGTAAATCGTTGTGTCTTATTTGTAAAGTTACAATTTCCAACTACAAAGTAACCAATTTACGTCGACACTATGAAGTAAGTCATCCACACTTATCAATTCAATATCCACTCAATTCAAAATTGCGAACAGAAAAACTTAAGTCATTGCAATCAGGGCTTCAAAACCAACAAGGACTAATGTCTTCTTTTAGTCGAGAAGATGACAGTGCCAACGAAGCTAGTTTTTTGATAGCTTGGAATATAGCTCGTGCTAAACGTACATATGGAGAAGGTGAATTTATTAAGAGAAACTTGGAAGAAGTGATTAAAGTTTTGGATCCGGATAACTCAAAACTACATAAATTGATCTCACGTATTCAAAGTATACACCAAATTTCAAAGATTTGACCAAAAGTCTTCGTTAATTCAAGAAATTTTATTACTTTTTATTAATGGATTTTTATTATATTTTATGTTTGTTACTTAAATTTTGAAATAATTGTTTTTAATAGCGTTTAAGTCTTTTTTAATCAAATTAATGAAATAAAAAAAAATATGTAGTTCACTATGGTGGCTCTTTAAAAAATAAATTTTCGGAAAATGTCTCTCATTGAACTCATGCGTGCCCACCCTTGCTTTATAATCAGGGCTATCAAGTATAAATAGTGCCAGTTTATCCTGTACCTAAGAAGCATAATTTATTTAACATGCACGCAAATGCTTTATTGTTTTTTAGCGGTTGTCTCAGACCCCACTACGGGCTATTACTTCGCTTCTCCTGTTCCTTAGTTGGAATTAGCACAGAAGCATTAGTTAAAATTTACGCCTTTCAAACCTGCGGCCCGCCGCATTATTCAAAAATATTGTAATGGCCCTTTTACCAAAAGGTTGGCCACCCCTGTTCTAAAAGAAGAGATAGGTCGAATGATAATCGAAGGGCCAGGAAACTAAAAGAAATTTTAGTGTGACCATCGGATTAGAATAAACTAATGTGTTGCAAGGTCGAAGGAGAGGAGGTAAAAGAACTATATGAGACCGGTGCAGTTAAGGGCAAAGTGAAGGTTATCTGAAACTGAAAATAAATCTGGGGTCACGAACGAAAATACAAAAATTTGAGATAATGAGAGGTTTACCAGATATTTATAATTTGTTAATGCATATGAAACAATTTAGATTACATATATTTCTATATAGCATGTTAGAATGATATAAAATAATTTCTTGGATCGTTTAGAAATGGTTTAGGTGTATATATTCACAATAAATTTAACTTTTTTATTTGAATTTTGTCTAATAGTCACAGTTACGTAGAATAAATTTCAGAAATCATATGATCTCAAATTGATATTTAATTTAATTTTACATTCAACCTAATTAAATTAATATTTAATTTAATTTTACATTAAACCTAATTAATTACCGGTAGCCCTAGAACAGTGGTTCTTAACCTGGGGTCCATGGACCCCCAGGGGGTCCGCGAACGGGTTCCAAGTGGTCCGCGGAACTATTTACAAAAATCTTTTATTATTTTTGTTTGAAGCTGAATAAACAGATTTATAAATAATTATTAAAAAATGTATGTGTTTTACTATCAATTTATTAATTTTTTAACATTTCAGGGGTCTGTCGGTACCAATTATATATTTATGGGGTCCATAAGTTTGAAAAGGTTAAGAACCCCTGCCATAGAACGAAGCGATTAAATGGTTCCTGGTTATTCACAATTATTTTATACAAGACTAGGAATTCAAAAAAAAATTAAATATTACAAATCATATTCCAAATAATTTAACCATTGTTAGAAAAAAAAACCAAAAATAGAGTACCACGTTATTCAAGCGCTATTTGTAATTACCAAATATATATAAAATAAAAATGTAGAATAATTAAAGATATGTTTAAAAAGTATTTAGGCACTCTGATTCGCGCCGTTAATTGATATCGAACCAACGCAAACCGAAAGCTTATATTCTTAAAGATCTTCATGGAAATTTTATTAATTATCTTTTAATACAAAGTTTCTAGATAATGCATAATGAAATAAAATAAGAGTAACATCATCCATAAAAATTAATAAATTTTAAAAATATGTGTGAATTTGAAAATGGCTGTTATAGTCGAAAATTTTTTCATTTGTATTAAATATATTATTCGCAGCAAAAGGCTTAAATTATCATTTAATTGTTTTAAAATTTAATTAATACTCCTATCAAGTAATCATCACTTTATATTATTATTGTATTATAAGAACTTTTTAAAATTTTAACCACTGAATTCTTTTCAATTGACATAATATTTATAATTATTATTATTACTATTTTATAGTCGAAAATTTTTTCATTAAATACATTATTTGCAGCAAAAGGCTTAAATTATCATTTTATTGTTTTAAATAATAAATGCTGCTACCAAGAAATCATCACTTTATTATTATAATTATAATTATTATTATTATTATTATTATTATTATTATTATTATTATTATTATTATTATTATTATTATTATTATTATTATTATTATTATTATTATAAATAAAGTGCAAAGATTAAATAAAAAATTATTAAAATAGTTTACAGGGTAAACTGGTATAGGTGGATGCCAAATGAAGAGACGAATTCAATTATAATAAAATAAAATAGGGAGGGTGGCTCCATAGAAGAAAATATTTAAAAATTAAAATTAATTAGCTAATGGAAAACCGAGCAGTGTGAGAAACCCGCGTTGTCAACAAAATTATCTAATTAGAGTTAGTGAAATCGAGCTTCAAATAAAAGTTAATAAAATTTTACACAAGGCAAATGAGCTATGTGAAAACTCCGAGAGCCCTAAATTGACAAATTAGTAAAATAAATTAATAAATTCAAGAGAAGCCATATCATTAAACCAATTCAATAAAAAAAGGATAACTTAGTGCGAACCCATAATATTGTATTCTTAGCATACCAGAAGACATATCTCCCGTCGGAAGACTTATTCCGGCGTGAAAGAATAAAATTATAATTGAAAACTGTGCAAATTAAAATTGTTATTGAAAAGTGTTAGATTTGAAGTGTCGTTGAAAATCATATGGATATAAAATTGTTGTAAACTATTGTGGCAATTTGTTTGATTTACTTGAATAACGACACCGAGGAGTCAGAAACTAGTACCGACATGTAGTAAATACTCAACATTATTATTATTATTATCCTCAACATCGCTGAATGTAATCTAACTTACTCTAGTTTATTAAGTATCATATTTTCGTACAAATAAATAAAGCAATTCATGATTTAAAAACTTACTACAAACAGGGACTGGGCATGGGCTAATAAATCGCTTTCCATTAATACATGATGACGTCATTTGTTGTTTGAATGGATTCCTGCAATAATTTTTGGCTGCTACGATGCTTTTATCAGGGAAATCTTCGTTTTTATAATCGTAAATATTTACAAATTTAATCCAATCCATGCAAATTTCATTGTCAACTGTCATATTTATTTTTCCTATGTAATCATTTGAATATTTTCTCACTTCACAATGCTCAGAAAGCAAATCTTCTATTATAAATATTTCATCAAGATTATGAAAGGTCCATAAATTAATTTTACTAGAGAAAACCGACGCTGAACTTATAAAACAAAACCGTAAAAACCATTCCAAAATAATTTGCATTTAATTAATCAATTATTATTTATAATTAAATTAATTGAATTTATTTATTTTAGCTTGAACTTAATTTGTTTTTGAATAAAATTTAATGTATGAAAATTTTGTATTAAATTTCTTCTGAAAATTTATTTCTCATTATAGAACATCAAAATAAAATTGAAATTGAATTAATTATATAATCAGGAAAATAATTAAAAATAAAATAGTAAAAGGCCCCGAAAATTATGAATTTTCATTATAATTTATACAAGTTTATAAATTCATTTTGATACAGTTTTTGTTAAACAATTTGATACAAGTAGAAATTATATTAAATTATATTCATTTATTAATATTAATGGTTTTTAGTTTGTTATAATTTCTACCATATAAATCAAATATCACATTTATGAGCATATAACAATAGAATATTTCCAATTAATTTGTTAATATATGAAAAACAAAATATATAGTTAGTGTTGTTATAGCCATTGTTTCTCATTATCACCTTTTTTTAATAATTCCATTATTACTAATAACAATTATTATAATTATTATTATTGCTGTTATAATTATTATTATTATTATTATAATAATAATAATAATAATAATAATAATAATAATAATAATAATAATAATAATAATAATAATAATAATAATAATATAATAACTAGTCTACTATTGGGATTTGCACTGGGTATCACAAAGCTTGTACTGTTTATTTTATTCAAGTGAGACATCCGACAAAAATATTTTACACCATTACTTTATAAGTTAAAAATGCTAAAGGTAATCGGATGCACTTGTAAACAGTTTCTGTGTATCGACTAATTTTTTAGTCCGCAGAGGTGATTATGATTTTTCATACGCCATGTTTACAAGTTTACAGATTTTTTTTCTGATTTTTTTTCTGTGACCAAGCTATTTTGCAAGCGATGTGATTTCCAGTGTACCGGGGAAAGTATGCAATAGAGTTGAATCAACAATATTGTATACTTACCTGGCGCGAAGAGAAATCTTCGTGTCTCCTTCATAGTACTGATGAGAGCCAAAAGCTCGAAACTAGTCTACTATTTGGATTTGCACTGGGTATCACAAAGCTTGTACTGTTTATTTTAATAATAATAATAATAATAATAATAATAATAATAATAATAATAATAATAATAATAATAATAATAATAATAATAATAATAATAATAATAATAATAATAATAATAATAATAATTATAATAATTATAGTGTACTGTCATATTATACTTTTTTTGCTGTAATGAAGTAATTCTGAATAGGGTGAGAGCAAAAAAATAGTCCGCGATTTTCCACAAGCAGCTACCTGAAAGTTTTTCGGAGATCATCTAATTTTAAGCAAACTATTGGTTTCCTTGTAAGTTTTTTATATTTTTTTATTTTTACTATACAAAATATTAACAAACACATAAATAAGAAATTCATAAAAAAATAAAAATAAGAATCTTAAAGTTATTATTATGTTTATGTAGTACATTTATAGTGTACTACAAAAACCTCTAAATAGGATCACACACAATTTCATCATTTGCCCCTGCTCTTTTAGATTGCTGATCAGTAGCGGATCAATGAGAACGCAACCAGGTTTTTACGTATAAAATTGGATTCCAAATTTCCAAAGGATGGTCCATGAAGTTTTATAAAGAATAAATTTGCAACATGATCAATTAAAATGCGTGATCTTCTTTCCGTTCCAAATCAGCTAAAATGTTACGACCACCACAAGCAAAGTAATCTCTAAAGGCATTTTAAATTTTCTACAAATGTAAATTAAAGAGTTGGCAGAGAGATTCTACTTCTTTTTCTCCAAATTCCATATTAATTTCAGATAGCCATTCGGTTGGTTAAAGAATTCTCAATTCTTTAACAATTTCGGAACTGTCGGAATTCAAAACTCCGTCTGATCCTGAACAATTTGCAGATGTAGTGTTTAGTCTATTCCTCATACTATTAATAATACTAACTAAGAATTGATTTCTGTGAATTAATTTTGCCATTTTATTATCCGTCAACGAAATTGAAGATAATTGCATTATTTCACAACCAGAAACTGATTCCAACGACTTCTTTCTTTTCTGAGGATCTTTTAAATATTCAAAATAAGTGAATGTGCGGCGAATTAATTTGTCTGCATATACTATTGGCATCACTTCCTACGAGGTTTTCATCATTAAAAAAATTGGCTTTGTCATTTTGTCCACATTCGGGTCCACTTATAAATGTGAGCAAATATTTTTACAAATAAAATTTATTTTAAGCAAAAACAGGGCAAGCTAACTATTGAAAATTAAGATGTTTGTGTTTGACTTAAAACGACTAACTATAAATCAGACTTGACTAAATTGATGTCACAAGTTCAACATCAAGGGAGCCATTGATATCGTAGAGAAAGTTTATAAATAAAGTTTATTCAACTATGTTTGTAATTATTTTTTTAATAAAATTTATCTTATTATTTACTAAAATGCTGTTTTAATACGAAAATATCTCTGACCCAAACATCTCTTTAATACTCGCATTTTGGTTAATTTTGACTCGAGGCCAAAAAAGGTTGCTGAACCCTGGTTTAGACAATGCCAGGTAATTAGATTCGGATATTTCTGTGTTAGTCTTGTTCCTACTCCAGATTTTCTTTCTAACATAACACTGGTCCCATTGCTTGTAAATGAAGTTAAATGGTGTTTTAAATAATATCATCGAAACCACCTTTTTCCAAACATTTTAAGAGAACCTCTGTTATGGTGTTAGCTGTTTGATCCTGCAATTCAACTAAATCAAGAAACAAGAAATGAGGATATTTCATTTTATCGGCTTCGCATTTTAAATAAATAATAAGACCAGACTTTCTACTTAAAGTGGTAGATTCTTCTAAGATAATAGATAAGTTTCCTTGAACTTTTACTAATTGTTGACAAATTTTGGATTTCATTTGAAGTTAGTTTGCGGCTTTATTCTTTCCATAAGCTGATACCGAGTGCCTCTCTATTCTTTTGAGATACGTGCTCCCTGCGTCTTTATAGGTCCTAAATTTTGAATAGCCGAACAACTCAGGCATTCTTATATTCCGGGAATCGCACTTTATCTAAGCATAATTATTTTTCTTTTCGAACCACATATCTGCAGTCCAAATACTCGGTTAATTTATTAATGAGGATTCTGTTTCTTTTTAAATATTTTCTGTTGATGTTGATGGAATATCCATTTGTTTTATCTTAGTTTCCAGCCCTTGCACATTTTCTTCTTGTTGCGTTTTAAGTTTTTTTCCAAAGAAACGGTCCAAAGTGGGTTGTTTACGTTTTTCGTTTTTCGTTCATTTTAATATAAAAAATTAATTATTACTGTGGATTTTTCAAAATATTACTGCAATAATTAAATTTAATATGCATTCTATTTAATCCATTAAAAAATGATTAATTTACAATGGTAATAGAAACCCTAAACTACCAAAACAACGTTGGGCTATACACAATAACACAATCCAAACAACAACGTTACTCGCGCAATTCGCAATGAAATAGTCATTGACGGGATTCGAACTTCCGCAGACCTGCGCATTCGTACTATTGTTGAAGTTTATAGTTTAGTAGTATAGTATGTGGAATAGCCAACACAAAAAAGGGAAAAAGAAACAAGACACAAAAAACAAGATAAATTCTCTATTAATTAACATATTTTTTGAAATCTTTTTGCAAATTCGCCAATTTAAAATATAATTTTCATTTGCAATTCAAATGACTACCAAAAAAAGTACCGGAACGCGTTCTACCCCGTTCCCCATATATATATATATATATATATATATATATATATATATATATATATATATATATATATATATATATATATATATATATCAATAAAACTTTTATTGAATTATTGCTTTTAATTTTCTTTCTATAATTTCTTTGACAAATTATTTCCGCTATTTTGAAAGAAAATGTGTTGCATTATGTCGATACCAGTGCTTGGATTTTGTCGTGTAATTTTTGGTAGAAAATAGTGTTGAGTTATTGAGTTGGTGATTATTTTAAATGTTACTCTGACTCCAAGCGTGTCTTTATACGATACACAAATAACACTTTACAACAGAAATCTTTATTGATAATCACAAATAAACTTTCACTTGACACTGACAATAAATTCAACACTCTACTTGGTGACTATACAATGCTTATTACAACACTCGGTGAGTTGTACTTTTATATTTATTGAGTTGTACTTTATACTTTTGTATAACACCGGATTTAAAGATCACAAATTACTGATTGGTTTCTAAACTGGGATTTTGAGCTGGTTGTTTTCTTTGACTTTCTTCACAACTTTATTCAAATAATCAATAACTTCTTTTCGTTTATTTATTCAACTAATTCTTTTCTTCAACTCTTCTCCAATAATTATTTTCAATTTCAACATACCACAACATTCAAATAATAAAATATAAATGCTATAAATATGAATAGTTTATATAAATCATTTTACAAGGGTAAAGGCAGAAGATCTTTGTTAACGTTAATTTCTAAATCCCTCGTTAATAAAATTATACAAGCAATCGAAGAACTTATAACACGGAAACAAGCAGCTGGTAAATTTTCTTTACTAGTGGATAAAGCACAGGACATTTAATTCAAAGATCAATGCTCAATTATTGTACGATATGTGACAGACGATCGTGTATATGAAAGACTTCTTGCTGTTGTTGAGTGTAAATCTTCAACCGGAAAGGTTATGTTTTTTTTAGTGGATTCAGTTTTAAAGTCTTATAATATAGACATAACAAAGTACAATGGTAATTCAACTGATGGGGTTGCAAATATGCAATGTCAATATAATGGATTTTCTTCATGGCTTTCTAAAGAGTCCCCGGCACAAATTCATGTCTGGTGCTATGCACATGTATTAAATTTAGTTTTAGGAGATACTTCTAAATCTGTAATTGAAATTGCATCATTCTTTAGCTTATTAATTGACGTTGCAGTATTTTTTCGTGAATCCTTCCAACGTATGAATATCTGGAAACAAACTAAAGATCATAAAAATAGAAGAACACTCTCAACATTTGGAACAATTAATATCAATCGGTGGAAATGAATATGGTTGAACGTGGAATCATGAGACAAATCCAGAAACAATAATAAAAATTTAGTGAAGGGTCTCTAGAAAAATTTATAATAAAATAACAAACTAATTAAAAATTATTTAATCGCTAATGGAAAGCCCGAGCTAATGAGAAGCGCGAGACAACGGGAAATCCGAACGATGAGGAAAACCCGGAGCGCACAAAGACCCGAATAATTAGAAAGTGAAGCGAATTCGACTGAGGATCCGTGTAGGAAGGAAATTAGTAGGATAACAAATGTTGAGGATACCTAAATAAAAAATTTATAAATAAATAAATAGAATTACTTGGGGGAAAATCGTCATGACTAACGGGAAAAGCAGTAGGAGCTTATTCAGTTAATAACAAAGTAAAGTTCCGAGAGTAAATCCAAGTCAAACTAGAAAACAACCAGTTGAATTACCAATTGTTATACTCCTCAGTTATGAGAGATTTATCAAATCAAGGTTGTACGCGTGTGCTTTTTGGTACTTAGCTTGTTGAGCCAATTGTATCATTGTAAAAATATTTGTGATATTCAATAAAGTTTCCAGTGTTAACGAAAGGCACCCTTGGAGTCAGAGAAATAATTCATTTAAATAATAATTAAATTTAAATTTCACCAACAACCCAATAACCCAACACAAATAATTCCTCCCAGAAGATTAAAATAACTGGTAACCAATACGTTAGAAGACAAAAATTAAAATAACGGTTAGGTAAATGCCGATAATTATTAGGAAATGTCAGTAATCTCCGGAGGAATCAATGGAATATTGGTAGTGCCTTTTAGAAAAGTATAAAAGGAAATGGTGAAAAGAATCGAGTTGCCAGTTGGTTGAAGAAACAAAATTAGCGTGGACTTACAAAATCAAAGAGAATTAAAGAGCAAATAATTCAAGAAAATCTAAGGAAAATTATAACCTATCGTAACAGAATGGTCATTACCTCTTTGGCAACCTACCTTATGATAACGATTGTTGACCAAAGAAAGGTGCAAATCAAGTGACTACTTGTAATTGTGATAAAGATTGAATAAAGTTCTTCTGTGTTAGGGTTTTAGTTATTTGATTGAATAGGACACGAGGAGTCAGAAACTATCCGACTTGTTAAAAAATAACCCAGTAATATATACACGTTATAAATAAAACTAAAGGAGATTGTAGTATTTTTATCATGTAATCACTTTGTAATTGTAATATCAGAATAAAACTTACTAACCAGTGTTGACTTGTTTATTTATATAAGATACCAAGTTGAGATTCTGGGAACCTCAACACTAATGTTAATTAAAAATTAATTAAAATCAAAAATAAATATTTAATTGAAGAAAGGGTATGAGTCGATACCAAATAAAAATTAAAGACGAATATAATTGTTAAAAACTTATGAGATTCGCAGAGAAAGTAATTACAAAAAAATAATTATTCAAAAAATTTTTTTGATAACCCCGAATGCAGCAGGCGGTAATTAACAGGAAAAAACATTTTTGCTCATTAGACCTAGAAAGAAAAAATATATCGAGAGAATACTAGTGAGATACTATAATTAGAGAGAAATTATAGAAACATCTACAGAAAATAGAGCCCTAGTCGCAAACATTTTCTAGGCCTTCTAAATAATGGTTTAGTACAGCATCACTAAAAAATTCAAATGGGAATAGCGAACTGAACATGGGCAGGGCTTCTATGTATCTAATAATAACTAGTTCATTTTATAGTTAATTAATGATCAAATATTTTATAAAGTATGATTATATTCGATATGTAGAATAAAATGAAAAGTAAAAATAAAATTATATTAATAAAATGTTTCATTCTTCCAAAAGATAAAATTCAATGTAATAAATTTCTAAAACTCTAAAATCCATTAAAAATGTTTACGTGTTTTTTATTTTAAAATTTAAATTATCCTTTTAACTTTATTAATTTTTCTTTCATCTCATTCAAACGACGAAAAGCTTTTGTGGCATTAATTGATTTGTTTTTATCTGGATGGCACATTTTTATCAAACCTTTTATAACTTTCAATTGTTCATCGTGTGGTTTATCGATTATTTGAAACTCTTTGAAAATATTTTCTGCGTCATTTACCCTTTCAACTATTTCTACTTCTTCTTTCGAAACGTTTACTAAAATCGAAATTTACATAATAAAATATTAAAAAGTAGAAATAAAAGTAATAAAAACTAATTTTAAATATTAAAAAAAATTAATTTCTTAACGTCAAATGAAATTTATTTGGAACTAGATATCGGAACCGATGTTAACTTTTGTGGATTATCAAAAAAAACTGTGGGATACAGAAATATTATTCCTTGTCTTTTTTGGAATGGCAATGTCTATATAATAATGTCTATATATAATGTCTATATAATGTCTATATATAATGTCTATATATAATAGTTAATTGTTTCGCCCGGTTATCACTTCCTTAATCTAAAAGATTCGTTGTTGCATAAGTACTTAAAGCAAAAATTCTAATATATATTTCATCCATAGCTATTGGAAATTCAGATTTGTTTTATAAACGAAACTATTGTAATTTAGTGCTCTTGGAACAATTCCGCTATTTGATATAATGCTGTTAATATACCGATTCATAAGCTATTTTCCCACTATTCTGAGGATCGAGAATCAAAAAATCTTCGCATGTCTGCTATTTTTAAAACAAAATAGTCTAATGACAATATGACTTATTCACCAAATTTTAATTCATTTTCAGAAATCGTATGAATATCATGAATTTTTGAGATAATAACTTATTTGCTTCTTCGGAAAATCGCTGTTTGCTGCTATCTTTCTTGACTGGCGACAATTGTCAAAATTTGTTAGAGGAATTTTTCGGTATCCCAAAAAAATCTTGTAAAATGGAACTCCTCATTTTTATTTATCTCATTGATTTATTTTTATCTCATTTATTTATCTCATTGAAATATAATTATTCAATTATTAACTGCTTTCTTTGTTTTAGCTTGTTAATTTTCTGATTAATTTATATAAAGCATTTAATTTATAAAAAATCAAATAATCCTTCAACTGGATTATATTGATAGAGTTGAATAATTCCTTAAATTTCTACTAAATAGATGCACGTAAACATCTGAGTGGTTAATGTCATTCAAACGTTTAAATCTGCATGTGTTCGCAGATGAGGAAACATACGATGGGGACATGAATTTTTTATGATTAGTTCATCTATTTGATTTCCTCTTGTTTACCACAGCTCTGCTTGAAGAATAGAAATCCCCAATGTTTTTACCTTCGCATTAGATTTTGAATCAAAATATTTTACTTTGAACTATCTACTGCTATAATTTAGAGTTGTGTTTCGAATTTCAACGTTAGTAGAGAGAACTCAGCATAACATTTTAAAACTAAATACTATGCAAGTTAGGCAATATGGATCTTTAAGTAAACGTTAACTAATCTTCTGAGCGTTGCTTAAACATATTTTATATTGCTTTCATTTGATAAACTTGAAGTCGAAAACATAATCCTTATAATTAATAAAAACTATATATATATTATATATATATAAAAACTATATATATATATATTAATAAAAACATTTTAAATTACAACATATGTTTTTAAATTTGCTGTAAAATTACATATTTAAATAAATTCTAATATTTAAATATTTTACAAATACTTAATAATAAAAATTCATTTCTGATTTAAACAATTTAATTGTTTACTATTTCAATTTATTGTAAACTATTTTAACAAAATATTTAAAATATTTAATTCTCAGTTGAAAACACATAACAACACGATACACAATAAAACAATTGAAATTTGATAACTATGTCACCTACTGTAAAGATTTACGTGCTCGAGAAAAAATTACCATTGAGAAATCGAACGCTATTGTGATTAAATGATCACTGATTCTTGTAGGTCCAAAATCGTTTTAAAATGTCGATATAATAGTTAATTATATCGCCTGGTTTCCACTTCCTTAATCTAAAAGATTCGTTGTTGCATAAGTACTTAGAGCAAAAACTTTCATTAATGCGGTTTATGAGAACGAGTAACTGCTCTGCTCTTTTTACAAGGCAAGATAAAAGGTGAAGGCGTAGAACAGGATAAAGAAAACTACATTCCAATCTCTAAGAATCAATATATTTTATTTTATATAGTTTTTCTTTTAATTTAGTGTTATAAAATTATTTAAATAATATAGCGCATTAACCTCACTCACCAATGCAGGGCAAATGGTATGCGGTCCAACAACGAATTAATATATTGTTCGTAGGATGACCCCACAAAAGCACTCAGTTTATGTGTGAAAACAGCTAAATTGCTTGGAGATATAGATTAAACACAATCGTAAAATGACCCAATTAACTTGTCGCATACAAATTCAAACAATTATTTTGTTTTAAGTAAGTTCAACAAATTAATTTTAAGCAACCAGCTTAAAATGTGAAAACATTCCTGTAGATGATGTTCCGGAAGCTTTTAATGATTTGGTCGATAACAGTCCTCCAGAACTAATCCCCATCACAGACTATTGTGAAGACAGGTATATCGGAATACAAAAAAGACGCCCTCGAGTAAATCCGACAATCTGTCCCGTACCAATAATTCAATGGATTCTTGAAATTGGCCATTTCAGCAGGCGGCCGATTGTCAATATCCTTCTATATATAAGCTGGTCAATCATTTCCAGAAGGAGCAAGATCGCATGAATTTGTTGATCCAACGTTATCAATCCGGATTCAGAAATTCACAGGCGTCTAAGCCAAAATACGTTCAACTTAATCGATGCATATAAGTTTTGTTTCCAACTCACGGAACAGTACGTAAAAGGATTATTTACATGTACATTATTGAAAAGTCTAAATCTTTTGTTGACTAATTTTTGATAAATTTGAAAGAATTAATTTGTTCTTAGTATTTATCTAATTTACGTTTAATTTTGAAGGGTTTTGTCTGAATTCTTGTTCATAGATCTTTTGGGGAAAGTTCTCCTGCAATCTAACGTTAGTTCAGCGACAGATTAGTGTCAAAATGCGAGGCACCGCTGTAATCTAACTATCTTTGGTAAGTATGTATTTGATCATTTATCGAATACTGTATATTGTTTTCGATCAATTTCGCCTTTAAATTAAAATTTGAAATCTAATTTATCCTATAATTTAAGCATCCAATAAAAACAGTTACTATGGTAACTATTTGATATATTGTAACCGTGAATATAGAGCCAAATTATTATCACATTTTCTAAAAATAAAATTAATACGAAAATGGGGAAAACTTATAATTTAATTTATATATAATGATTGAAAATGATTTGATACTAAATCAACAGCTTATATCTGCATCGTCATCCTATATTTCCCCTCTTGGATGTTCTAATATCAGTCTACTTGTATGAAGTTGTCTTCATTTGTTTTGGTATGTAAATTTAAAGTACCGGTTTCTTTGGTGAATAAATTTCAAGATTCAAAGTTTTTAGTATCTATTCTCACTTCTTCTCTTGACATGTCTGGCTTCGACAAAAAACTTAGTTTTAATTGATCATTGTGAACACAATTCAATGCTATAATTTCATCAATTTTCCTTTGAAATTCTACAATCAAATATGTCATTTAACAGCTTTTAATTCATAATTCAAACGTTGAAAAACGCTCATCGCATGCGATAATTCATAAATTTTATTGACAATTGGTTTCTGGGAATTGAATTTTTATAATTATGTTTTCTTGATAAATGAATTAAAATTTTATGATTTACAATATAAATACAACTAAATCCAAAATATAAAAGTTTCTATAATCTAAACAAAAATCGATAAAATTATAGTATAAAAACACACAAACTTACATGTGTGTAAAAATTGAATGTTCCGAAAATTAAAAGTTTTTAGACACCAAACACCACTGAGAACCGTTTCCAAAAACCGTATAACAAAAAAATCAATAATCTTATATTATAGAAACATACATACTTACTTTGATTTCAAGTTGATGTTCTCATTTATAGCTCAGTGAGATACATCTTATACTATAGAAATCAGAAAAGTGGAAGAAAAATTAAAAACTGCACACAAGTGCAACACATACTGAAAAACACATACAAACTTTTGATTCGTATAAATGTAACGCGGAGATACGTTTCTATAATAACTTTATTTTAGATAATTTTTAGAAAAAAAAGATCGTTGAAAATATTTAAAATTATATTTTTAATGAAAATATCAAGAGCAGATGAATTTGGTTCAATGTTTTTTCAATCCAGATTTGATTTCCTGAAAGAATCCCCTTATATTGAGCTCAGAAAAAAAGTTACAAAAATTAAAAAAATCATTTTATTCATGTGAGGTGCTTTCAGCTGAGAATTAAATATTTCAATGATTTATTAAAATAATTTTAAATGATAAATAATTGACTATTTAAAATAACTTTTAAAAACATTTTTATATTGAAATTTTTAAATTGAAAAATTAAACACGCTTTTACTAGTAAATCATTTTTAAATAAATATATTTTAAATATCGAAATTTTAATAAATGATTTTGAAAATATTTTATTCAAAGCTGAAAATTTGTTTGAAAATTATACAATATTTCATTAAATTATGACGTCAAGCTTTGAACCGGATTTAAAAAATAATTTAGAAGATGTGTTAGCAGCTTCTAATAATTCATATTCGTCGTTTTTCCCAAAATGTTTTAGAAAAATACATATTTTTGATGATTGATTTATTTAATTAAAATTAAAAACATATCTGACTCATATTTTTTCGAAATAATTCCAAAATAATTAAAGATAAATGTCATAAAATTCCTAAAAAAACCCTAAAAATTAATTAAAAATAATTTATAATTATACTATTGATTAAAAGTAATATTTAAGAACTTGAATAATGATCTCATATCTATATGGACGAAAATTCAAGTCTTAAAATTTACTTAAATTTTAACATCTTACCGGTAAACCAGTGTTTACTCAAATATTTACCGTTTAGCTTTTATTCGGTAATTTTGCAGGCCCCGGTGACGTGAAAATGTCGATAAACCAGCTTCTTGCGTCTTCTTCAGCAATGCTCATCTTTTTGTAATCTTTCCAAAGAATATTAGCTTCTTTCGTCAGAAATAAAAGCAAAATTTCCAATTAGGCTTTAATCGTTTATTCCTAGCCATACTTCGATGTTTTCCAACCATTTTCTTGCTTACAAAATACTTCTATAAAATATTTTGATGTTTAAATTTAAAATACCTCTTACCTGTTTAGGTAAAGAATCTAAAATTAATTGTCTTTGCTGCTTTCTTGTAATTGTATTGAGAGATTAATTTTTAGCATGGTTGTCAGTAATAAGATTTTCAATCATTTTAAAATTATAAGAAAATATAAGAAAAAATATAATAAAATATTAACACAAAAATATTAAAATTTATTATTATTTAATAAGCATCATTTTAATATTTTAATATTCATCACTATTTACTCTTTTCATATTATAGAAGATTTTTCTCATCAAAACGTGGTGTATTAGGCCAGGTGTATTAGACCTTAATTTGTCTCTAATCCGCCCATAATTTATGTACTTCAGTGTAATTTACAACATTAGATAAAATAATCGAAACTTACTATTTTTATTAATTGAAGCTTTAATTTCAGTAAATCGTTCTTGGAAAGTCTCGATGGGAATTTCTCCAAATATGTTTTGCATGTCACACAAAAGGGAATAGGAATTCTTGAATATTATAGCGTATTCAGTAGGGCTGGCTGAATTAATAAATTGTAGAATTTCAATCATTAAGCAAATGAAATTCTTTTCCTCGGTGTAAACCGAAATCTCTTTATTACCGAATCGTCTGATAGTTGGATCCAGCCATTTAAATAAATATCTTAGAATCTGAACTATGTTATCAACATAAACCGATAATTTTCCATTGTCTTCAAATTTGGATATTTGTGTATGTATTTCTAATATTTCTAAAAGGAATTTATATGATAAGTCGAAAATTAAAAAGTCCGATTGGAATATTCGATATGCGGATATTTTCAACAGAATTTCCTTGGAAATTTCCTCATCAATAACATTGATAGCTTTGAATTTCTCAAATATTTCAACAAATTTTAAATTTAGATCTTTCGGCAGATGTTGAAAACACTTTCTAAAATGAGTATTATAAAATTCTAAAAGAAACCCTTTATAGGGTGTAGCAAGATTTCTTTCGCAAATTTGACATTTTAAATATAATATATTCTCTAACAGACATACTTTCGGTTTGAACTCGAGTTTCTTGACCAGACATTTGCATGGTTCCATATGATAATAATCCAAATCATCTATTTGACAATCTTTGCATGTTCGAGAACACAATTCATCACAAGTTCTTTGACAGATTTTGCGCTTTTCACATATTGCGCATGTTATTTGTCTTAAGCAATTCTTCAAACAATTTAGTCTATCGCAGATTTCAGAGCATTTTAAATTGCATTTTTCATGCAAACAACTAAGTTGGCATATACTTAAACATGGTAAACAGTTGCCCGGATGACAAGAATAACTGCATCTATGACCACACTTCAATAATTTATTACACTTTTCTTGACAAATTGAATGAAGTCTACCATTAAAACATTTATTGCATGAAGATTGGCAAATATGCAAACATTCTAACTGTCGACTACACATTTTATCACAATTCGCCTTATCGTAATCACCGCAAATATAAATACCTGTATGGCCACATTTTAATTTCTTTGTACATTTTTCCATACATTTTTCCGGTATCTTCGAACATGGGAACATATTTGCATGTTCACATTTGAAAATGACTTTGATAAGTTGTAAACATTTACACTTGTTGAAACATTTTTTAGAGCATTTATGCCCACATGCCAGTGTTTTATTACACATTTTCAAGCATTTAAATCCATTTATTTTAAACCCACAAACCTCTTGAATATTATGATTACATGGTAGTTTAAAATCTACAATTGTTCGGCAAACACAGTCCATTGAACAATTTTCACCGCATTTGTGACCGCAAGGTAATATATTTGGGCACTCTACCTT
Source organism: Schmidtea polychroa (assembly GCA_959609185.1). NCBI lineage: Eukaryota > Metazoa > Platyhelminthes > Tricladida > Dugesiidae > Schmidtea > Schmidtea polychroa. Next base: position 10,272 of record CAUHTR010000023.1, on the reverse strand, counting down.
ACAGACTACTAAATGATCTTCGATATAGCATCGGCTTTCAGCCTTGTGTCCACATTTCAGGGTCAATGAAATAATTTCGTCACATTTACATTGTCTGGAACAAATTAATTTGCAATCGTGACTGCCTCTTTGACATTTTTTCGAACAAGGTTCACGACATCGATACCTTTTATGCGAAGGATTTGCTAGATGACACTGTTCACGACACAAATGACCACATTTTAACATCATTCCACAAATTGATGGACATGGTTTCAGAAAGTCTCCTATATCTTTCACAAAACTGTTATTGTCGTTTGGATGTAAAGTGCATTTTAGTGGCATTTCCGATCCTGTTTTCTTTGTATAATAATTCGAAACAATATTTTTAAATAGGTCGATCTTGTTGCACAACATACTCATGTTCCCGATGACATAAAATCCTCGTTTCGCTCGAGATAAAGCCACGCATAATCGGTTTTCACTTTTCAAAAATCCAATTTTGTAATCCTTATTTGATCTAACAAGAGATAAAATAATAATGTCGTTTTCTTCTCCCTGGAAATTATCCACTACACAAATTCTTATTCCTTTAAATTTTGGAGACTTCATAAACTTCGATATTGCGTACAATTGTCCAATATAAAGTGTCAAGACCGTGATTTTGGGTGCTAAGTTCCCGTTATTTAATAAATATGAACAAAATTCACTGATAAATTTAGCTTCAAACTCATTTTGGTAACTCGTGTCAATTGTTTGACTTTCGAAAATCGAGTGGTTAAAAAAGTAAATGTCAGTACCCATTCCAGGAATTGAAGAATAATTGAAAACCGAATGATTGTCCTTTAAATCCGGATAAATTGGTTTGACACATTTCGATATTTCCGGCCGCATTCGATGTTGATATTGAAGGGTGTGATATTGACATTTATTCGCAATAAGTCTTTCAAATAAGGATACTCCCATGTTATAGTTAATTTCCAAATCATAAACATCAACTTTTGGACGTAATTGTTTGTGGTCTCCAATCATAATCAACTGTTGACAATTTATACTTAGTGAACTGATGACATGAGCTTCTAATACTTCTGCAGCTTCTTCGATAACGACAACTTTACAGCCAACATTATCAAGGACGTCCCCGTATCTTGCGGCTCCAGTAGTTGTCATTCCTATAACTTTTTTCGTTCTCATAATCATAGCATATTCTTGGTCAAGTAAGTTTTGTTTAATTTTACACAAATTATCATATTCTGATTTTGTTGCATGATATTCATCTATTAGGGCAACTCGATATTTCTCACACCAATATTTATAAATTTGCAATCGAATTTCAAAGTCGACATTTAAATCAACAATTTTATCATGATTTTCCTCTGTAATTGGTTTAGTAGTTTTTAATCTATTTTTAATTAACTTTAAATTAGCTACTGTTTTAAATCCATCTGAATCTATTATCCCTTCACTGTCAGCGTCATCATTTTCTAATTTTTCATTGTAGATTGAATTGAATTTTTGAGTTGATTTTATTATATCAAAATCTTCATCCAAAATACGTTGATTGGAAAGAAAAGTTTCTGCATCTTCAACTTCAATTTCTTCTTCAAATTCATTAAATAATAATTCATCATACATTTGTTCTACAAGTGGCATTAAAATTTCATTTAAACACTCGTTTATTAAATCAGTTCGGACATCGACAAATGCATCCATTTTCGAATTTTTAGCTAAGTTATCTTCTTTCAGTATTTCTGATCCTTTCAACCATTCGTAGAGATCATATTTTGCAAAATAATGTTTTTCCCTCCTATTCATATGACTATTCAATTCAGAAAAAGTTAATAGTTTTCCACTAAGACACATAATTTTAATATATAGCTCAACCAAATCCAGTTCGATATTTCTTATCGTTTGTTTATTCAAGACACTCGCTTTAAAAATTTCATGTGGAAAACGTTTTTTCTGCACCCATTGCCATTTGATAGTGTTAATGTTACAATTTTTCATACTTTCTATTTTACTTCTTCCGCCTACTCTAATGACATTCTGTTCGCCCAATTCCGAAATAATGTCTATTAGAAATTGATCCAACGCGTGATTGGTGTAGCACACAACTAATATTGGACCAATAGAATTAAATTCCTGTTGAAAATTATTTGATAGATATTTGATAATTTTTAAACCTAAGAATGTTTTCCCAGTTCCTGGTGGACCTTGAATCAAAGATAATTTTGATTTTAATGAATTAATAAGTGCTGGCAATTGAGAATCATCCAATTCTCCATCGTTTCTATTTAATATTGCAATTTTGTCAATGTCGTTAGGACTCATAAACTTTGGACTACTAACAACATTTTCTGAGTATGCCAAATAATCTGAAAATGGCAGAGTCGTCAAATTAAATTTCTGTAATTTATGTAAAACGTGTCTGTATGCTTCGAAAAGATTCTTAGTTTCCAGCATCATAAATTTATTATTAGTCAGAATTTCTAGAATTGGATCATTTTCAAATCGAACCATTACATTGCCTTTCGATAGCAATTTAGGATCACTTTCAATAACTGATGCAAAGGAAATTGAGTCAAAGAAATTATTAGTAAAACATAATAAAGATCCATGAATAAATCGACGGGATTTTTGCCAATTCATTTTTGCGGGAATTTTGGATAAATCAAATTTGATTTTGTATACTATACCATTTCTTGATGGTAATAAACGTTCAATTTCAACATCCTCATAAATTCTAACCTGAATATCTCTTGGTGTTAATTTGCTATAACTTAAAAGATTTTGACGAATTTTCCCAATACTCTCGCGGAGAGGACGAATAAAATCTTCTCTCAGCAATCGAAATTGTGTACTTAAATATTCATCAACTGTTTCATACTTATTCTCAGAAACTGAATTCTCAGAAAATTTATTGCAAAATAACTCAACTTCCTCATTCAGACAAAATATGTCTTCAGATTGCGGAATAATTGATATTTCACGAAAAGCTTCATGATTATGTTGACAGGAATTCACTGAAATAGAAGCATTTTTAGACCCATTGTTGATTGACTCCTTGCCATCTTCAAATGTATTTTTTAATTTTTCTCTTAACATCTTAATTTGACGGTCTTGAAAGCTTTCACTGGACATAAACAATGAAGAATATAAATGCATCAAATTTTCAAAGAAATATTTTGGAAATTCAAATATGTAATAAATGAAAAATATTAATAAGATTTCCATTTCAAAATTTTGTAACATCTCAAAGAAACATTTTTCGATTATTTTTTGCACTGTTTTAGTCATAAATTCAGATTCCGACAAAATCGTAAAAATATCTTTGACTGATCTACTATCTCTATTATTTTCTATATATGTATTTATTAGATTTAACAATTGAAACAAATGTCTTTTAGATAAATATTCATTTCCATTTATTAAGTTCACGAAATCTCCATTGTACAAGTGAGAAACATTTAAAGAATTTTGAGATATTTCATCGAATATTTTCATCACATCTTCTTGTGATAGGCTGCAAATAAAAAATTTACCAATGTTATCATAAAAGATACATTTATAGAAGTTGAGCCATTTCAATCTCATCGTATACATAACAAAATGTTTTCTAGGTTATTTGAACACATTGGTTTCAATTCTTAATACAGTTTTCAAAAAGGGGCTAGTTATTCATTTATGTTTATCAGCAGGTAGAAAATTTTAGATCTTAGGGATTTTTTGTAATATGAATTTATGTTAAGATATTTTGAAGAATCGACGTTGTGAGGAGTTAAAATTAAAATGTTAAATTAAAATTATTTCATGATTAAATTTTCTAAAATTAAAAGTGAAACTTAAATTATTTTAAATATATTAGAATTAAAAGGGTTTAAAATTAGTTATGTAAAGTTTTGTTTGAATAATATTCGTTTTAGTGTTTTTTTGAAAAATATATCTTATTGAATTATTATTGATTTATTTTATGAATTTAGAAGTTGAGGACATCATAACTNTTAAAATGAATATTTTAATTTAGAAATAAAATAATTTTTAATAAAATTGCAATTCAAGTATGAATGTGATATGTTGATATTTGGTAGAAATTAACATTTATAAAAAGAAAATGTCCCTAGAATATTTGTTCATATAAGCAGATTTAATGAAATATAATAACTTAATAACTTAAAATTTTTGATTTCTGTTTATGATTTCCGCAATTCACTATACGTATAAATATTTATTTTACGTTTGACTTGTTTTTGCTTTTCACTATAATTTTATCGCCTCTACTATTTGAAATATGACTTTATATACTAAAATTATAAATCGAAATTTACTATTTTTATTAATTACTATTTATAAATATTGCTTATTTTTCAGTAATATTTAATTTCTAAATATAGGTTCACTTATTTCTTTTTGTTATTTGAAGTAATTATTATAATGTACATTCTATTTATAGTATTTATTTAATCTACACCTATACAAGCATCCAACGAGGCTATACTCAACACTTCATTGACTTTAGCCAAGTCAAGCCGTCTTATTCACATTTTTTTGTCATTGGATTTTAATATCGATTTCAGCTGTATTCGATTGGCATAGACACTGATCGCAATTTGTTAATTAATAAAGGAGGATAATAGAATCCCATAAGATCAAATGCGGATATAAAGTCTGGTTTCACGTAAATTGCAAGCCAATGTTCACCATTGAGATTAGATGATTGAGTATTTACAATAATAGCTTTGTTAACAACAATAAGGGGAATATTATCTAAGGGGAAAACTCAAAGAAATTCTGATCCCAATAATTTTCTCCGGATATTTTTTATCTGAATACAACTAATATTAATAAAATTAAATAATTAATTAAATTTCTTACTTCATAAATGACAAATAATAATTCAGAATTTGGTTTATGGTTTAAATTTCTAAGGTTAAACCAATATTGTTTGTAACTTAACGGTAGATGTAATTTTAATTTCTTTTTTAAAAACTTCATATACAATTACAGAAACAGCTTCAGTAAGGGTTGATGCAAATTTAATATTAAGTCATAAATTTCCACTTTGTGGTAACTGACTTTGAAGAAGATCGAAATCAGGTACCAATACAAATGTAAAGACTGGATACTTGTTCTTAAAGTCAGACATACTAATACCACAATTCATATTTTTATTAAGATATCCCATATGTCTAACAATTGATTGTATATAACTTGTACTATAATCATTGTTTTCCAAATCTTGACTATATTTTTCACGATAATCACTCCCTTTACTTAAAGTTGACTTAACATTAAAATGATCAAACAATGAAAAAGTATTTGAAAATGATCCACTAAATCTTTTTTATACAACAAGAATAAAATTAGGTAAACTTCCATCTCCAAATATTTTCTCTTTATAAAAGATGAAGATCCAATTAAAATTCAACAACTTCTTTGTTTCCTAAAGGATAAATTGCATTTTTGTAGAGAGACCAATTTGATGACCAGCTAAATCTGATGATTCAACACGAACTCTTCTAACGATTAATTTTACATTTAATAATACTATTCTTTGATCCATTTTAGTACATATTAAACTAAGTGATGGATATGATTTGAACACTAACATCCGGTAGTAAATATTTTGCTTTATCAAAGAAATCAAATTGGATTGCGGAACATAAAGAAAATTATTTTGATTTTTTTGATCTTTTTCTGTGTACCCGATTCCACCTAAAGATGCACGTTTATTATCTCCATTATAATTTATAATTGTTTCGATTAATACCTTGTGAGCAAATCTATCATTTGATCCTTCAAACATTGATAGAATTAAAAACTAATTCAACCTCTTTATTAACATAGTATTGCTTATATTTCCCATCTTTTTTGGTTTTTAAAATCTTTTGAATTCTGAACACAGTCGGCAAGAATGATTTGGAGTTCTTGTTCGGAGAACTTACTACTGATTAGATTGTTTTCATGATCAATTATTACATACATCACAGTGTTCTGCTTTGTATCGATTTTCAAAATTTTATATACTTCATCACTCCAATTATTACCAAAATCCTTGATGAATGGAGAAGAACTGATTTTACTAATTCTTACATGATCACCCACCTTGTATTTTGGTTTAGCAATTTTTCCTACCTTAATGGTTTGTTGATAAAATCAACAGGTCTCTGTCCTTTTAATTCTCTGTGTTGAATGATTTGAACTGAAAACAATTTTTGGCATAACATTTATCCTAGTTTTATTACCTTGATATACAAAATATTTTTTCAATCTCTCTTTTAAAGTTCGATTAATTCTTTTCATATGAGCAGCTTTGAATTGAGAAAATACCGAGTAATGATTTTTTCCTATGATAACATCTTTAACTTTGCTGTTATAAAATTCTTTACCTAAATATTTACTTTAAAAAAATTTATTTAAATAAATTTCCTACCCAAATCAGTTTGTTAATTACATGGCTTTCCATCAGCAAATAAATATTTTATTGTATCAGCCATTTCATTAGCAGATTTTGATTTTGTAGGAACCGCGCTTATCTATTAAAAACATCAATGCAAGTCAAAATATATTTGTAATCTTTGTTGATTTTTGAATAAGGAATCATCTCCATCAAATCCATTTCCCACAAAACATTGATTCTAAATGTTTTATATAAATTTGGGAATCGCTTCACTATTTGTTTACTTAAACAATAACCTATTTCATTAGATAACCATTTCTGAGATTCCTTTTTTGAATTAATCACTCGTTTTGTTAACTTTCAAAACCACCAAAACCATATGGATCTTGTCCATATTGCTTTGAGCTTTTTCGCCTTTGTTTTCGAAAATGTTTCTTTCGTTATTACACGTCAAAATATTTAAATCTACAATATTTTTATTTGGTAATGAACTCTTGGCGCCCATTAAGAACTTAATGATGAAATTGCTCTAATTCCATATAATACTATTTGAATTTAATGTTTATATATTATCTTTCTCATCAGACGGCGATTTTTATTGTTGACTAACGATAAAAAGATATATTTTATGTCTTTGTAATACTAATCTTTTAGTTTTAGTAATATTTACATTACCACGAACAACATTTACAATAACTTCAAGTATTGTCAATAACAAATGATTAAAACTTCTAAAATTGACATTTGTTTTGTATTTGAAGCCTTTATCAAGGTATTAAAATATGGTAAACTGTGTTCAAATTTCATTATTAATACAATAATTAAACTGGATGTATTTTTTATAATTTAATCCATTTCTTAGTTTGTTTCTTATTTTTCTTTATATGTTTTTTACCACGTTTGGTTATCTTATTATCTTTTTTGGAAACATTTGGAACAATTGAGTTTTTAGCAATTACTTTTTAAATGCCATGATTAGTATAATTAGTTTAATTACTTGTTTTCAATTTTATTTATAAATCGTAACACCCTTTAAACTAAAAATATCTGTTCTAATACGGAAATCATTAGGACATTGTTGTATAAAGTCAAAGAACAAATATCCATGAGGAGTTTTTGTTGCATCTTGGAATGATTCTGTTACAATTTTTCTATCATTAGGATAAGCGTGTCTTGCAAAAATATCAATAATTGTTTGATCTCGTGGAATTTTGAAAATAATCAAATATTGAACATTTAAATTACGTGTTTTATGACTTCCATCTTGATGGAAAAGGTTTTGTGTTATGAAAATAACTGTAACTCTACAATGTCTACTGGTTTTTGTAAATAAATTATTAAAATCCTTTTCTTTATTTGCTTCCTGATCAATTTCCCTCTTATTTTTGCAAGTCTCTATCCGCAATATTTGGTGCTGTGCAAAATATGACAAACTTAAATTTATTGTGTGCCCTGTGAGCACAAGAATGAATGTAAGACAAGAAAACAAAAGCTATGATCTCTCTGATGATGGTCAAGATCTTCAACAATCTCCATACAATCGCCAGATCAAGTGTCTGTGCTTTCGTTGGTAAATTGACTATTGGAGCAGATATATCAATTATTTAAAATCTTTATTCGAATTAGTTGTATGTCTCTACAATCGGGAGCAATAAATCTTATGACTGACATCGAGAATGTTATAGTTTAGAAATGAAAATGTTGAATAAATATTTCATAAAATATTCACGAAAGTGACAAAATTTTGTCCAGCTATAGAAATAACGATTAATATTTCTCAAATATCTAACCACAAATACGTTATTTAATAAAAGTTGAATGTTTAATAAAAACCATACAGTAAGAATTTTCATATTTTCTCCATTGATTGAAAATAGAAGTTTTTGTTATAAAATGTCATTAGATTAATATAATTTTCAAAATTTTACTTTATTAATAAAAATAATAGATTACTTGTTTTTACTTTCTTGATTCCTTTCAAAGCTGGAATGAAAACAAATATTTAAATAAAAGTCTAACTAGGTAAATCAAAATCATAAATAACAATACGAATACGATACAGTCTAAAGGTTTTTATTAAAAGGTTTTTAGAATGTGCATACTTTAGCCTCAAATAGCCCTCACTATAGTGATATTCACATAACCATGATAGCCTATTAGAGCACAGACTTTTTAAGCGAAAATTATTCAGGCTTAACGAGAGAATAAATTTAGTTCATTTTGACCTGGAAAATTATGCAGCCAAAAAACCATTACTGCTCTGCATCGTGACCATCCAGTATATCATGGGATGTATGAGGGAGTAGGATGCAGAGCCTTATATAAGAATCGAAAATTTTCGGCTAATTACCATTATGATCAAGGAAAATTAGTGAGTAAATTTTTCAATATCTTATAAAAAGTTGTTAATATACGAACAGATAATAAAATAATTTTCTTATACTCAGCATTTATAAATATTTTTAATAATAAATAAAAATTAGATAAATGTAAAAATACTATAAGTCCTATTTATTATCATAATATTAATCGGAAAAAAACGTACTTGTCATTATTTTAAATGAATTATTAAATTTTTCTTTCGTTTCAACTTATAATTTCAGTTTTATTATGTTTAAAATATACATTTGGTGTTTTCAGGTTTTGTTTTTAACATTTTAATGATCATTTCGACAAAATAATCAAACATGAAAGAAAATAATGAAATTGAAGAACAAAGTTACAAAAAATAAGTCACAAGAACAAAGTTTTGAACATGTTGGAATCCATTTACTAATCAAGTGTTAAGTCAAGATCTCCGAGACAAACTTTTTCATGATTGAAATTGAACAATAATAATGTTTGTACACAAAACATAGTGTATAAAAAGATTTTTTGAGAATTAAATAATTCATCAATTTAGAGGTTTGAAAATAGTATTAAATGCTTTCAGTTCTTTATATTCAACTAGCTGGGGTACCCGGCGTTCCACGATTTAAAAAATAGTAAACAGATTCAAAAATCTTAACCAAAATCGACTTTTAATGATGAAACAAATCATCATGATGAAACTGGCGAGGATTAATCCACATGTGTAACCATGAAACCTCAAGGGATTTTAGATTTCAGTAATGGATTTTCAATATTGCTCATTTGTTGATTTACTCTAAAAATGGTACCTACATATTAATTTAGTATTTTAAAAAATTAAAAAGAGGAAATTGTTAAATTAATATTAAATATTTAAAATCAATATTAGAATGATTTTATATTACAAAGAAAATTTTGTATTGAAAATGTATAAAAATGGGATAAATATAGGGTTAGGGTACCTGGGATTGAAACATAGCATATTACCTGTCCCGGGTGAAATGAGGGTCACATGCTAAATTTCAGCACCCTAGGTCGAACGGTGGGAAATTCTAAGGGTCTCGGTAATGAATGGCAAAATCTGTAAGTAGAATTTCTATTGAAAGTACAAATTTATGCTACAATTAGATCGAATGTAGCAATGTTTATACGGTATTTCTAAAATTTGTTTTACTTTCGTGAACATTTCACTGGCGTAACTAGTATAATTAATTTAGCAGAAATAATATGGTACAATATATACTTCTAATTTGCCACTTATATTATCATAAATAAATAATAAAATAATACATATTAATCAATAAAATATAACCTAGTTTCCCTTTGTCTTCCACGACGAAAAAAATTATTTCTAAATGAAAAAAATTGTAAAATTGCATGGGGTATCAATTCTAATTAATAATATGAAAATAACATAAATATTAATGATGAAAACAGTAAAAGTCGATAAATAGTGACTAATTAAGAAGTGCTGTTGTATCAATTTTTATAACCAGTACTTTTTGGACAATAGATTCTTACCTGGATCTAAATCTTACAGAATACCC